>JNDP01001300.1:0-302383 GCA_000696975.1 Apophysomyces trapeziformis B9324
ATTAACGCAGATAAATCTCCAATGAGTTGAAGGAGACGGAGACAGAGAAAACAATCGCGGTAGATCCTTAAAACTATCTTTTGCCTTTTCGGCTTCTTGGTTTTTTGGAGCGTTTTGTTCTTCTTGAGCGTTTTGTTTTCGTTTGGCTTCTTCATGTTCTTGATTGTATTCGGTGAGTATATATGCCAACACTGGAATGTAGCTGCCTGGAGAAGCAGATAGTTTTTCCGCGTTTGTTTGCCATTCGGGAATTAGTGTCGCAAACTCGCCACAAATGGTTTCTACAGCCTGATCAAAGTCCGAGACGGCAAGTTCATCTTCGAAAGACCAGTGAGGATCACCTCTAACAAGGAGTTCAGAAATATAGTCTCCTGCAATGGCTTTTGCATTTTTTTGGGATAAGCCCTATACATATGTAGTTAGTTGAGAGGTATGGACTATGTATGCCTTCATCTTACAGGTATTAGCTTTGTAAGTCGTCTCGAGATATAAAACTTTAGGCGACTTTCAAAGTTTTCAGCGACACTGTTAGAATACGTAGTGGCTAACGTGACACAGGCCGCGGAAAGGGCATCACTGTAACCCGAAAAATTCCTAACAGGATAAAGAGCATTTGGATGGTTATCCAAGAAAGCTCTCCAGTGATCACGTAGGTCTTGAGGAAAATTGGGGTTGTTGTTGCTAATATTGATGCCCATGATAAGCTGGCACGCCGAATACCAGAAGTTTTGAGTATAAATATAAGAAGGCACCGGCCTCTCACAGTTCGCAATAATGTACGAGTTGACAACTAGCTGAGCACGGAAGATGACTTCCTTAAGGAAGACCGATAATCGAACGCTATTCTCCTGGAAAACCTCTCGAAATTCTGGACGCAGCACAGATGAAGCTGGTAACTTTCGAGTAAAAGTTTCGTAATGATTGTCATTTAGTTTCTCCGCGATAACGCTCTTTTTCGTTTTGGAGGGTTTCCTGCAATTCTTAGAAGAAGATTTCGAATGATCGATACCGCCGCAGCTCGGGCATGGTTTGTTGAATTTATTTGGATTCGATGTCTCCTCCGCTTTGAATTGTCTTCCACTTTCTTTGCCGCTGAAAACTCTGCCTCCTCTGTAGCATTCAATTTTCTTTTTACTCCAACTTACACAGGAAGAGACATTATCAGAGACACCTTGCGCATTAAACGCTGTATTAGCTTACCAGGTTTCTTTCCGTGGCGCGTGTTCAATGGACATCCTTTGTACCGTTTATTTGGGTGACCACTCTGCCCGCAGTCTTTGCAAAAGACTGAACATGATATGTGTGCAATGATAAATAAAGGCTATTGATCAAGAGAAACTTGTCCCCTCTGTAAGACTCACCTTCTTCTCGTTTTAATCGTTCTGCTTCTTGTTGGAAATATTTTCTGATTTTGCAAAGGCAGACGATATCTTGCCAGTTCCATTCATGGGAACGCGGAATCAAAGCTGTCCGTTTTGAGCAGCACCACTCAAAAACGGCTTGAAGCATAATGAGAAAAGACAACGCAAAAGAGATGTGATAGAACGTTCTTGCTACTCCTGTTGTCTCTTTTAAGGTACGACGGTAATCCGAAACCGTCACATGCGTAATTGGACAACTTTTGCTCTTCACTTATTAATGACGGTGTATCCAGACTATAACTTCGTCGTCTTTACGTGGAAACAACTTTTTCAATTATGCCATTCGATGATCTATTCCCCGACATTCATAAATAAGACCTTCGAAAGTTTAAGACTGACTTTTTCATTTTTCTAACAAAAGCAAGTTCTATTAAATCTTTTAAGCGGTAGGTTGGACAACTTTTTTTAAACAGAGACGCATCATGCTTGAAACAAGAATGTCAAATTAGGCTTCAGGGTCTACGCTGCGCTACTAAATCAAGGTTATCAAAACCATACAAGCACCGCTAAACAGAACTTTAAAGATGTGTAGGTCTAACCGGTTTTCCGAAATTGTGAGTTACAAGCCGATATCACATACTTGACAGGTGAGTCGTGCCAAATGTCGCGTATGTGTAAATCATACAGTATACTGCTATATTCTACGATACTCATATTTCTGTCAAAGAAGATTACAATATCTAATTCTGAAATGCATACAAAGACACTTGTAGGTCAAGGAGATAAGCCCTTATGACAAACCTTTGTTTGTGGCCTCCTCTACTATTTGAAGCTTTTCTGTTTTTCCTAAATCATGCAAAGAGCAAAGGTGAATAGACTAATAAACTGATGGAAACGAAAAGGGTCAATAGGAGGTCTATGTAACCGTGTAATACGCAATCAGTCATTGATGATAACCAGTGAAGGAAAAACCAAGGGAAAGTGGACGTAAGAAAGAGAGAGAGTATTATATTCGTGCTTGTCAAAATAAGTGTCTTCCCTGGCTGGATCCAAACTAGGTTTGCCTTTAACATTTTGTTTCGCACCCGGTTCACGCGAACCTATGATCTGGATTCTACAACTTTGCCAAATTTCGTCCATTGCACAAGCGGTGAGGATGGATTCAAATAAAAACAATATAATCATCAAAACTAGAGAAAGAGAATAGGAAGGAGCGGTATGTGATGCCTCGTGTCGTCAATAATTGCTTAACTGTCAAAGAAAAGGGAGCGATCATTTGACGGCCACTGTCAGTAAGGTTTCATTTACCTGATTTACGAGGATGGACCAGTGTGTATGAGATCAATGAATTGATCCAGAGATGATACAGGTACGATGTGTCATTCGTGGTCATCGTCTGCTCAAAGAAGGACCATTGATACTATTCTTTCTGCACTCATTGTTAACTTTACCACTAAAATATGAATTCATCGTTGTTTTCATTAGAAAGAACAATCAAACTTTCCTTGATATGCATTCTGGATCGCACTTTATAAACAAAACAGGATCATATTTAGTGGAACTTTTTAAGTCTTTCAATTTCTAATTTTCTGTCACTTATTGTTGTAATGACTGATTACGCCATGAATAGCGTTCCTAAATAGGAAGTGCTACTCTCATTTGTTGAACACAGCGGGGCAGCTATGGATGAGACCTCACGTATTGAGGAAGCTGATATGGTAGAATAAACAAAAGTTCCGTGATCATTTTGTTCGTGAGAGAATCTACAATATATTGAGAACAAGGGTCAGACGGTTGGGAAACCATGGCTTGCATTAAATATCACGTAAGCCTCCATGAGATGTGTTATAGAATTAGCTGAAAGTAGAAAGTAGAAGTAGAATTGAAAGCCAGCTATTTAATTAGTCTGTGCTTAGAAGAATAAAGAACTCTTTTTCAGCTGTATCAATTCTGACCGTGGAATTGTAGCCCTATTATCCTCTACTACGATCCTAATCTAGTAGTCAATAACAGTATGTATCGACGTAATTCTCAGTAATTCAAACTTTTTACGTTGAAAATTACTACTGACTTTGTTTTGTTATTGTAATTGATATATTTGATAAGGTTCAACCTTTACTTACTGTCTTTCCATACATCATACAGACATCTGGCGTTTTGCATTGCACAAACAACATCGGCTACACTGTTTTTGGTGATATTTTCCAGTATCCTCAACTGTTTTAACCATTAGGTCGTTTAGAATTATCTTCTAATTAGTAGGATGGTTATCTATGATTTTGGGATGTAGTTGCACTTACCTCTGAACGAGCACACGCTTTTGATTCAAAATCTCGTATTGCGAATTTTCATAGTTTGATTAGATGATTCTTCAAAATTTGACTCTCCGATACTTCAAACAATTTTGGGTGGAATCTTAAAAAACATTTTATTGAAAAGAACAGTTTAGTTACTCCACAGCAGATAAAAAAGCTCTTTGATGGAGTGAATGGAGTGACGACAGCGAGTTGAATGGAGTTTTCTCCTATTGCTAGCTTTGTTACAGTCGATCTAAATGCGACTAGAAACGGCAGCCTCATTTTCCGTTATATAGTGCTACATTAGAAAAGAACTAAATCTTCGTTGTTTTTCTCCACATACCTCAGAGAAATCGCCGATCTTCATGAGCATAATAGAAAGCCAGTGGCGCGATAACAAATCCGATACCCTCATGCATTCTATGAAAATGAACATCATCGTGGGAATTACTTACGTTATGCAACATCACTATGGGCAAGCCGGCATCGCTACCAGTTGTATCTGTAAAAGTTTACAGGCGTAACTGTCACTCAGGACCAGTGGTGCGCAGACACATCTGATACCCTCACGAGTGCTCTTAAAAGAGGACATCAGCGTGGGGACTCCTTTCACCGTGCTTGCCCTATATGATTTCGAAACAATCCCCTCTTTTCCAAGCAGACTATATGCAATAGAAAAATTTACGAGAGATTCAGAAGGGTAAATTCTTATCGTCCTTTCCTACATGCCTTAAAAGAGAAATCGTTGACTTGGAAAGGCATGGTACAGGGCCAGTGACACGAAGGCACATCTGATACCCTCACGCGTGCTCTGAAAGAGGACATCAGCATGGTATTCCTTTTACCATGCCTGCAACTAAAGAGACTGAAAAAAAAAAAGGATTCTTTTTAAAAGCGGGGGTTACGTCACCTATTGAAACTCAGTTGCATAGCTGACTTCACGCGCGTACAAGCTTGGCGGAGAACGTCACTGCAACTGAATGTAGCCATGGCTACACTCAACGAAAGTAAGACCGACAAGTTACCCTATTATTGGAAAATTGATTTACTGTATATTAGAATTGCGGAAATACCTGGAAATAGCGGCACAGCCATGCCTAAGTGGGTTTATTGAGCATGAGAAAGCGACATGCTTGGTCTTTATCGAGCAGTTTGAGTCTGCCTCTTCGGCTGAAAAACACCTTCGCAACAAATATTCAACTATGCACAAAAATATTTTGAAACGTAAGCCTTCAAAGGCGCAATCCAAATTTGATGCGGAGAAACTGTTCGAAATGGCAAAGACACGGCGCGAACATGCAATATGCTCTCTGCATATGTTACGATCGACTGCGTCTTCTACATCGGGTGAATTGATTGAAAAGCAGGCAAAGGTAGGTATTTTTTAGGTGCTAAGGATCACAAACTGATCTTGAGCATAGAGCTCTTCTGCCGCCTCTCCGGATAGCGATGAATCATTAGTGGAGTCAGATGAGTTTGTAGATTTTCATATTGAAATTGGCGAGAAACCGACAGCTCCGTTGGAACTGTCTTTGGTGTTTGATATGGCGTCTGCGTGGTACCATACAAGAAAGAATCACTGGAGCTAGCCAAGTCAAAGGGACTATTTATTGTACCGAACTTGCACGAAATATTGTGAGTTGTAGAGCCATTGGTATCTATGTTTATCGACTAACGTGTGTTTTGTAGCTCACTTTCACATATCTTGCTAATGAAGCCTAATCAGCATGATCAAAGGCTAATGAATTTACTTGGAGCACAAAATTTGACCCGGCTATTCCATCACATGCACGACCATATCCTAAATGCGGATATCAAATGCCCTGATTTCTTGTTTCTTGAACTAAAGGCCATAGTTGAGGATGTTAGAGGTGGTAAACTGACACGTCAAGCTGCGAAATCGCGCCTAGGCTCTCTCTATGCTTCCGCTGCCCCTGATGACACTGCTATAACTGACGTCGTTCATAACTGGTAATTATTCTTTGCTTATTCTTAGTTCCTTAACTAATCATTGTTACAGTGTGACTAGCCTTCCTTCTCATGACACAAATTGCATTATTGGCGAGTCAGAACTTATTACAAGCTTCTTGGATCCTGTGCTCCGTCCCGTCTTCCATGATCCTCAGAACATGCGTTTATTCCGATGGTAGGCCTGTCAAAGTAGAGTGACCAAAGGATACTAAATGAATAATGAAGGACCAACCGAACGGGTGATGAATTCACAGATGATACCAATAGTAATCGCCCAGATGGAACAATTACATTACGCGAGCAAATACCACCTAGCTTACGCACTGGGCTTTTGTGAGGCCAAAGCGGATGACACAAAGCGCGACAAGAGCAAACAGCATAGAGACCTTCTGAGACTCGGGATATTCAGTCAGAATGCAATCAACAGGTTGGAAATCCAGGCGATCGTAGCTGTCCAGAGTATCGGTAAGAGCGTAGTTGAAACGTTCATACCAGCATATCTCTAAGAGATACATAGTCCTTTAGGACGTAGTGTGCGTATATATTTTATGACATTGGTAGCAGAGGCCCTATACCCTATGGTTGAAGTAGCGCATTTCTCAATCCCTACCTCCTTGGACACCTTACATTCTTTTCTGATGGAGCTTACGACCTGAAAAGAGTACAGCACGCCTACCAGCAGCATTGCGTGAAACGAAAGGAAACAAGTTGTGTAGAAGCAAGGAAAATGGTACGGCCATCCTTGACATGGAAGCAACTAGATGATGTTCTTAACCTTGGGAATCTTCAAACTATGCAAGCGTCTATTGAGTGCTAAGTTTATCTCTTTCCGTATGATGTCCTGCCCATCTTTACATCATTCACCACCAACCCTTCATTAGTTTTCCTATCTATCTGACTTATCTCACTGACTTCCTTCTCTCCAGCTCGCTATCGGCACTCCAAGAGACTTGTCATATTTTTAATTCCCATTTGTATTCTATGTTAGTTAAGTTTATCAAGGAAAAACCGAATAAGAAGCGCAAGTAATCTAAGCGCATATAAATTTTTTAACTTTCTGTGTAACGGTAGTTATCCAAACCTCATCGCACAAGTATGTATTAGAAGGAGGAGAGCGAATACTTACTATTCTAAACAGCGCTCAATTTCACGCCTTCCAATATGACAAAGAGATGAGACATGGCTACTTAGGGATCTGTACATGCGTTTCCATTATGGTAAGAATCTAGCTGGTACTGCACCATGGAAATGGAGCGTAATAATTTTCCATTTTGTCTAAAAATGAGCGTGATCAGAGTAGCACGATCAAAGGATCCCAAAATGATAACAGATATTTTAGTGTGAACTCCGTGTATGGCTACAGCTAGTCTACAAGTCTCGTTCTCCATTCTTGCAGCGGGGGAAAAAGGGTGTCGCATGTCTTATCCAGGCTTGACACTCTGATCTTGTCACCTTATTTACCGAATCACAGATTCGGTCTGTAAGTCTATCATCTGCTTTCAGTATACTTATAGAGTTATTGATCCCTCAAAAATTAATAAAGATCGCGGGGGCTAGGGCAATAATAATTTTCAAGTGTTGTGGTTGGGTTTGTGACTGGAGCTGCGTGGCTCGAGGTGGCGCGCAAGGGCAAGTGCGGCGCGCTGGTGCGGGGGTGGCGTGTGGGGACATGAGGGCTGTCACACGTCAATGCCATGCCGAACTGCACCAGGTCCATGTACATGGCCGCACTTCGCTCATTCGCCGTGGATGGCGAACTGCATCACCTCGTTGTTCGGGATGAAGTACGTAGGAAACAGTCATTTGCCACCATGACCACTTTGTACCTCGGACAATATGTAGTTAGGAAAACTGAATTTTAAGTCAAATTGACTATATCCTGGATGAATAACCATAAAGGCCCAATTTGTCTGGATACATCCTATTAAAAAACGGTCGCATCGATTAAAACAAGATGGACACAAGCATCAAAGACTCATCCCCATAAATAACCATAGAAAACTAAAGCAAATTGCGTAAATCTTAGGAAGAGTGTCTGAAGCCCTTGTTATGGTTTTCCATAAAACTAACAAATGTTGAACTGTGGGAGTTTTTCGTCAGGTTTGTCGGATTTTCTTTAGCTAACGATGAACCCGATAAACCCGACGAAGCTGCCGCAATCGCAGCTACCCCTTTCCCTCTAGCTACTCCTAGCTTCTACTATCTGTTTCCATTATTATGCATCGCAAAGAACAGTTTTTTATTTCTTTTCGTTTAAGCTTTTCTACACTTGTTAGCAACCCGAGTGATTCGAGGCATTTGTCCTCTTTTCTTCTGTTTCGTCTCCCAGTCTCTGTTTGACTATAAACATAAAAGAACAGAGGAAGCTTTACTCATTTGTATTGTTGTTCGATGACTTACCAAGGAGTGACGCTGAGAAACAGTGTTTCCCGTCTTATCTTTATACCTGGTGAATGTTACTGCACACTATTTCCAGTTGATGTAAGTAAGAAATTTTAATCATTAGTCATTACTATATAACCTACCTAGCAGGAACTTTATCAGCTCTACTAGTAGCACTGCTCTCATGGTGCTAGCTGCAGAGATGCCTGTATTTCAGCATTTTACGCTAACACGATTGTTCCAATGCTTTCAGAACAGGTACTGCGAGGCCCAGTAATCTTCGCATTGATTTAGTAGCACCTTGTATTTGACAAGAGCCATCCTCTCCAGGCTGTCAATGGCCTCGTCTTTCAAGCAGGAATGCACGTCATTTCAGTACATATTGGACCCGCCTTGGCTTGTGTTTAGGTCTGTCGCCAGCTTCTTGTTCACCGGGGTGGAGATGTTATTGACAGAGGTATAATCGCAGTTATAACGCCATTGGGTATCTCTCCTTTTCGATTGACGACAAACTGCTTGACCAGGCTATGCTCATATCCAAGGCTTGCTTCTTTCCCAGGGCATCCGTTTCGTAAGATGCCTTGATGGCGCTATGGACGAAGTTGTAGAGCCACGTTACCATTATCATTGTTCTCAGAAATTACGAAGAAACAGTAGGAACAGAACGGAACCGACGCCTCGCCGTCAATTTCCCAAAACCGGGCGAAAAATTTCCAGTGAGCATGCCATGTGGACCAGTATAACTATTAATGTGCAAGGCGTACTTCTATTCCTTGACTAACTCGAAAACTTGTATTTAACCAACCTAAATTTCTTCTTCTGCCATGGGCTATTGTTCGAAACGAACACAAATGATCATGCAAAAGCATCTACACAGCTCCAAGCTGGTGTGATTGGCTTTTCTTTAATGAACATCTCTTTTTTTTATGATCCGCCAAATATGGTAATAGCGTGGCTTGCGCGCTATGTCAATTTTTCTTTTTTTGTCCCGCTCAAAGGTTCTTTTTACTATACCTCATTCTTCGAGATTCATCGATCATGCCTGAAATAGAGAAAAAAGTGTCGGTGGATATGGAGGCGCTTTCAAAAAAAAAACCTGAGGAGACAACATTTGCCGATCTCGTAAGCATTGGAATATTAATTTTCTGGCTAAACAATGTTCTGGTAAACTGTAGGGCATATCCAAGGAACTTTGCGAAGCATGTGATAAACTGAAGTTTAAGCATCCGACCGAAATTCAAAAGGAATCGATTCCATGGGCTTTAGAAGGTCGAGATATCATTGGTCTTGCTCAAACTGGTTCGGGTAAGACGGCTGCGTTTGCGTTGCCCATCATCCAGAAACTGTGGGATAACCCGCAGGCATTTTTCGCTTGCGTGATGGCACCAACAAGGTAGGGCTATTTGATATATAACAAGAACAAAGAATAAGAGGCTTATCCATCTTTGTTAGAGAATTGGCATATCAGATTGCCGATACCTTCGAATCTCTTGGATCTGTCATTGGTGTCCGTTGCGCTGTCATCGTGGGTGGTATGGACATGATGGCCCAATCGATTGCACTTTCAAAAAGACCACATATTATTGTTTGCACACCTGGTCGTCTTCAAGATCATTTAGAAAACACTAAAGGTTTCAGCTTGAAAAACCTGAAATATCTGGTCATGGATGAAGCTGATCGGTTACTTGACCTTGACTTCGGACCCAAAATTGACCAGATTTTGAAGGTGATTCCCCGTGAGCGCAACACATTCTTGTTCTCTGCGACCATGACCACCAAGGTGGCTAAACTGCAGCGCGCAAGTTTAAATAAGCCTGTTAAGGTTGAAGTTGCCACAAAGTAAGATTAAGACAAACTGTGTCATTTCCTTGTAGACTGACTAATTGGCTACTTTCTTGTACCACAATAGGTACTCAACTGTTAAGACGCTCTTACAATACTATTTGTTTTTCCCTCTGAAACATAAAGATTGTTATATGGTGTACCTACTGAACGAACTTGCTGGCAATTCGACCATTATTTTCACCCGTACCTGCAATGATACACAAAAGATCGCGATTATGTTACGGAATTTGGGCTTTGGTGCTATCCCTCTGCATGGCCAAATGCCTCAGTCGAACCGTTTGGGGGCATTGAACAAATTTAAATCTGGATCTCGAAATATACTTGTCGCAACTGATGTGGCGAGCAGGTACGCTGTAAGAAAAATTTGGCAGCAAGAAATACTGATGTGATTTGGCAGAGGTCTTGATATCCCTTCTGTAGATGTTGTCATCAACTATGATGTACCCCAATCATCGAAAGATTACATTCATCGTGTTGGCCGAACAGCAAGAGCAGGACGATCCGGCAAGTCAATTACATTTGTTACTCAGTACGATGTGGAGTTGATCCAGCGCATTGAGAAGGATATGGAACGTAAATTGGATGCATTCCCTGTGGAAAAGGAACAAGTGATGCTGTTGCAGGAACGTGTCAATGATGCGCAACGTATTGCGGCTTTGGAAATGAAGGAACGAGGTGGAGCAAAAGGAGCAAAACGTGGTCGTCAGGGTGACGATGCGGATGATGCCGAGGAAAAGATAGAGATGCCCAAAAAATTTAAGGGCAAGAAGAGACGATAAGCATATTACATGAAATATCACATATTGTATAATACAACAGCACCGTTTTGTTTATTACTGAAATGCAAGGCCCCACTTTTCCGCCATAGCTGCCGTACTTCCGCCAACAAAGCCAGTCCCTTCTGCACTCATGTCTACTATATCTTTGGATTTCGTCTTCTTCTCGCATACATAACATTTCTTTGACTTTTTTACAAACATATCCGTGCATGCATTGCAGATGACGTGGCCACAGTTTCGCATGACTAATGTTTAGATGTGAGAGAGTGCATAGCACAAGCAGTAGTAGCTTACCGGAAAACTTTATCGCGTTTGATAATGACTTCAAGCAGGCAGGACAAACGTTTTTATCTTTCTTGCCGTCTTCCGTTTGAAATTTGACTTCAATCAAAGATTTTATGCTAGTGAAACGCCAAGCCCGTTAGTACACCAGTCAAAAAACATTTCATGCTGATTACCTGATGGCGTGCGCTTCTTTGCTTGCTGTACACATAGGCTGGGGTTGGACAGCTTTTATCTCGTCTTTACCTTGAACTTGTGCTTCTGGTGTCAAATTTGGCTAGATACAGATGATGAGATCTCAAAGCACTGCAAAGCTGCAAGTAACATACCAGCCAGAAACTTGCTATTTTTGCCTTGGATGCCTCAGCTTTTTCTTCCGCCAATTTTTGAGATGCTTTCTCAACGTCTTTTTCGTTGTTTGCTGCAATTTCTTCTTCAGGCAGTTCGAATTTACGCTTCTTAGACGAAGATGCAGAGTCAGATGTAATAGAGGCTGTTGTATGCATTGAATATAGAATAAATAAACGAATCCGCAATTCTTCTTACCAACCGACCCACGATCCGACTTGGGTTCCGACTTGTTCGATGGGTTCTTCTCTTCCTTAAAGGACTTTCTGTTCCCCAACATACTCGTTTGCGTTTTTTCGAATTCTTCCAGCAGTGCTTGTCTTGCTTCTTCAGCCGATTGTAACTTTTTCTCCTGAAGTTCAAGTAGCTTCAGCTCTAACTGACGTTGTTCCCTTTTGATGTTTTGTTTCTGTGTCAAGATGAACTCGTACATGCATTCTCTACATGCAAGATGACCGTGCGAACATGCTACGGGGTCTCTTGCCGTTTGAAGACACAAAAAACAGGCATTGTATTCTCGAAAAGAATCGCGTCCGATGCGTTGCTAAAAATCGAACATTAAGTGAATCAAGCAGCAGATCGTCATTAAACCTACCCGTTTTGTACCGTAATCAAGCGATTTAGCTTCATGGTATGTAAAAACACTCGAAGCTGTGTTATTTTTTGAGTGACGAGGCATAGGAGAGAAAGAAAGAGCACCAAGAACCGGTGTGCAACAAAGCTGTCACATAAGACTTCGGCCGACCAGTGAATTTGCCAGTTTTCGACTGTTCTTCACTATCACCATGGGAGAGCATAAACGATCTAAAAAATCAAAGAAAGACAAAAAAGACAAGAAACATAAGAAGTCATCGAAGCAGGACCATTCTGAAAGCGAACCAGAGATCGATTATTCTGATCCGTCATTATGGGTGGAAAAAACTGATACGGAAACGACATCAAGTCAGTCGCAAGCGCCTGAAGGCAGCGTACAAGAGCCGAAACAAGGATCAGCTCGCCATGGCTGGATGTTGGACGAATCTATGGATTTTGGCTCGTTTGGCACCGCCAAGACGAAACCGGAGACCTTAAAACCGCACCCAGACGAGGTTGGAAATACAATAGACTGCTCTGTTTCTCTAAGAAATGATTTAGATCAAAGTCAGCGACAGAGAACTAAATGTTCATTTGAAGAGTGGTATTTCTGTTGATCAATATCCGGAGTCACCAAAACCGACTATCAAATTTGGTGATGCAGGGTCAGGTTGGCGCATGATGAAATTGAAACGTATCATGGAACAAGCGGAGAAGGACGGCCGGCCTTTGGAAGAAGTGGCGCTCGAAAGATACGGCGTAAGTTTAACTTGCCACCGCATGATTTTTTTCGTAACATGCGCAACATGTGTAGTCGTACGAGAAGTTCAAAGAAGCTATGGACGAACGCGAATATCTCGATAAACAAAAGAGAAAGGGCAATGGTTCGGGAAGAAGAGAACATCGTGATGACCGGTTATCGTCTCGAACGTTTATGTTCACGGATATAAATGCATCTCAGAAAGCCTTTCGGCGACCCGCTGAACGTGTCCAGGATATGGATGAATTTGGACGGGAAATCAAACGAAGACGTCGTTCCCCATCACCTGATCAAGCAGCAAAGAAACTTGCGGATGCCACGAAAGAGAATGAACCCAGAACGCCTGTAATTATAACACAGCACGAGCTACCTAAAGCATTTTCTGCAGAACCAGCATTATCCAGGGATGAACTGAACATGCTGAACGCGAAGCTCGTCAAAGCAAGGCTGATGAATGCAGATAATGTAGAGGAGCTTGAAAGAGAATATGAAATCCAAGCACAACGTTATGAAGCAGCTCAGTCGGGCGTGGTAGTGCAATCGGTAAGGTCTACATTGTACAGCAAAACTTTGTTCGTTAGTTAAGCCCCAGCTTAGTCGGATAATGGTCAGACAGTGGCGGTACTTCCAACAGTGGACCGTGAAGGTCGTTTGTACGACTATGCCCTGTCAAAAGAGCAAAATACAGGAAAAGTGAAAGGGAAAGAAAGATACAAAGGAACCCATGATCCTGTTACAGGCGAACGGCTCAAGTACGGTACAGTTGATGATACTATGTCTCTGATGGATATGGTGCGACAAGAAAAAGCTGGCAGTAGAATGGCGACCAATATGGATATGGAATTTGCGAACAGAATCATGACAGATGCAAGCTTTGAGGTAACTTTGAGAGTTATCCGTTTTGAATATGGAGTCTTAAATGATGCTGTAGAATAACCTAGACTATATGGACGAAAAGGCTGATGTGATGGCAACGAAAAAAGGAGTATCGGAAGAACAAAAGATGCGCTACGCCATCCAAGGTAAATTGACAAAAACCATAAATGACTATGCTTACACACAATTTGAAATAGACTATAAACGAACACAGCAAGCACTTGAGAAATGTCGCTTTTGCTATCACGATTCAGAACCGCCTCAGTGTGCTATGATTTCTTTAGGAACTCAGACATATCTGGCGTTACCAAATGTCCAAGAGCTTACACCAGGTCACTGTCTGATCGTACCACTACAGCATGTCACTTCAATGCTTGAGTGTGATGACGATGTATGGAGTGAAGTGAGGGTAAGTGTTAAATAACCCATCTATCAAGATCGCTGCTGATACAAGGTCTAGAATTTCCAAAAATGTCTTTTACAAATGTTTAATGAACAAGGCTGCGGTGTCATCTTTATGGAAACCGTGACCAATTTACGTAGTCATCGGCATACAGTCATTGAGGCTATTCCTATCCCATATCACGTCTATGAAGATTCAGCAGCTTACTTCAAGGTAAGCACCTTATGCATGAGCTGGATAAATGGCTAAATAATCATACAGGAAGCAATCTTGGGGATAGAGGAGGAATGGACGCAACACAAAAAACTCATTGAGACGTCAAGTCGAGGATTCAGGAACTCAATGGTCAAGAATCTGCCGTATTTCCATGTGTGGTGTGGATTGGATGAGGGATATGGCCACGTTATTGAGAATGGAAAAGAGTTTCCGTACTGGTTTGGCAAAGAAGTGATTGCAGGCATGCTTGACATTGGACCAGAACGCTGGCGTCGGCCAAAATACCATCATCAAAGTGAAAATCGTAGCCGTCAACAAGCGTTTCTCAAGTCCTGGTCAAAGTGGGACTGGACTTCTGCTTTAGATGCTTAAAAGAAAAAGGCAACACTTTATCAAAGAATTAAAAAGTAATTTTGGGAATATTTTGATGGGGATATAATATGATGTTTTATTTCAGAGAGGGGATAAAAAGATATCTGCGCGACGGTAATAACAGTAATAACAACAACAACAACAACAACAAATAAAGGAAACATAATAAATAAATAAAAGAAAGAAAAGGCTGGTATATACAGAGAAAGAAGAGAACGAGGGAGCGAATACGATGAGAAGGCAAAAAGGGAAAAAGAAAATAATGAAAGAATGCAAACACAAAGAAAAGGTCTCTTTTTTGGGTCATAAGTCTAACATAAGTGAGTGGGAAAAGGCGCCCGGCACCAAGACGGTTTTAGCATATAGGAAAGAGATTGTCTTGTTTCATAGGGACATAGGTAACCTTGGAATAAAGAGGTACGGTCATATCGCTGGGTGCCATGAGGAGAGAAGATTGAGTAATATCGTCTTCTTTGCGTTCATAAGGATGGTATCTCTTTTTTCGTTGAGGTTGATCGATGGATTGCTTGCTCACGTCCGAAGACTCGCCTTCATCATCCTCATCCTCCTTTTCATTCTCTGCGCGTGGTTTGCTATGCGACGATTTTGTATGTTTGCGAAGGGAACGTGAATGAAAGTAGGCCTTGCCACAACCAGGGGCTGGGCAGATGTAAGGTCGAACATTGGAATGCGTCTTAATATGGGTACTGAGGGAATCAGGTCGGGAAAAACGCTTGTTGCAACCTAAATCATTGTAAATAAGGTTTAACGATCTTTGTTTCTTTTTCCTGCCGTTTTCTTTTTCTATTTTACCTTGAACGGTACAAGCAAACGGTCTTTCACCCGTATGGGTTCGCATATGGTTATGCATCTTGTGACGCTTCATAAAAGGTTTCTTGTTGCGAGGGCAACCAAGCCAGTCGCAATAGTAGGCAGGCTTGCCACTGCCAATGTGAGCATCACGAAGGTGCGTTGTCAGCTGGTCCAATGTAGGAGCCTGGAAATGGCAACCAACCCAACGGCATGGATAGGTTTCCACTTCATCTTCATCATCTGTGCCAAATCGTTTGCCTAGAGAGAATCGATGAATGTTTAGCCAAAAACTCAATTTCCTTTTTCTTTAATATGAATAAATACCTGACTTCATCATACGAGTTGCTCTTTCCTTTTCAAGCTCAAGAACTCGTTCGATCAGCTGTGCGCGTGACATCTGGCTCAACGGGATGCTTCCCGACGTCAAGGCAAAGGGAGAAGCATTGGTAGCAATGCCTTCGTCTTCTTCCTCTTCTTCGTCTTCTTGATTGGACCACCATGTCATCTGACCGTCCCCACTGGTTGGGCCATTCTATAAAGTTTATTTTTTGAATGAGCGATCAAACAAAAATGCGAAATAAAGTTTTGACTTTACCGTAGTAGTCCATTTTGGATCGTCAGATAATGTACTTGGAATCGCAAGGCTGTTGTACACAGGCGTCGCGGAGGACATCATCCAAGGATTCGAGTCGGTGTAGATAGCATCAACCAACTGTGGCGAAGCATCTGTCAAGGGATACTGATTAAGATCCGGCGTACGCATGCCAATAGAAGAGGCTTCGGACAGCGACAGAGCGTCGTAGCGAGCATGATTGTTCATCCATTGCATCGAAGATTGGCCAACACTCAATGCCTGATCTTCTAACATGCCGTAAGCGGGCGAATCGACGGTAGAAATGGGCGTAGTTAATGTTGAGGGCGAGGACGACGATGCGGATGAAGAGGCTAATAAAAAAGGCATTGGTTGGCATGGAAACGGCATAAAAATAGAGTTCAGGTTTTACCTTTCATCCAATGTCTGTCCACAGCTGAAATGAACGTATCGGTATGATCAAGAGGAGGGGGACTTGGTGAGGGATAGATACCATTGCCCAGAACTTGGGCAGCCATAGAATTGGAAGGATGGGTTGACGTAGTTGTTGTTGTAGTATGAATGGAAAGATGTTCTTTTTGTACTGGAGAAACCATAGTAATAGTAGTCTTGCGGGGTTAGAATTGTCTTGGAGATTTTGGTTCGCGATAAAGGATCGGATGCTTTGTTGCGTTACGAGGAACGATAAGGAAAGATGTCGTGCAGGTGTAGAAACAAAGGCGAAGAGAATAGGTAGAAAGAATAAAAGGAATAAAAAAGTGAAGCAGCGCTTGCAAGTAGCAGGATATATCGACTACACAATCGCAGTTAAGAGAAAAAAAGAAGACAATTAGTAACGGCGTAATATAAAAGAGAATGAAATTGATCATCCGATTCCGGGCGTCTTCATTCGGCTTCCCCTCTCCACATACATAAGATCATGTCATGTCGGTTCTCCAGGTCACTTTTTTTCAGCTGTTTTTCTTGCCCCGCAACCAAAAATAAGAGAACTTTACTTACCTAATAGAAATGTAAAATAAAAACAAAGTTGCTGATTTGCGTCCACAAAGTTTATCCAAAACCGAAATTGAGAATAAAGCAAAAAAAAAAAGAAAAGGTAAATAGCAAAGAATAATATAGCTAATAACAAAATAATGGGACGTAAAAGCAAAGAGCAGGACAATACTGGCAAGTGATTCAATCAATATATACCAAACAACGATTATACTAAGCGTGATAATTATTGTAATAGAAAGCGCACACCGAAATTCTGTGTTACCAGAGTAAAAAGCATCCAATGCTCTTTATTGTCTTTGAACACCTCACCCAACACTATCGATGTACAACAACGATCGTCCCACACATTTTCACTTGGTCAAAACGTCATCTTCTGGCGACGACCAACTTCGGCTTCCCTGATTTCTTTTTCCGACTGCAACTATCTATTTTTTCCTCTCCATTTCTGATTCTTCATTTCATTTCATTGTTGATAATGATATGACGATGGCAAATTGCATCACATGTTGTCTTTATCCTTACATTTTTGGAATTCACATGTCGATCAGCCAATGACTTGTCAGCCCACAACGAACACAGACGAACGGAGAAGGAAAGAAAGGGGGAACGGCAAATAGCGAGAAAGCCCTTTGTTGAAAAAGCTTCACATGATATCGAGATGCCACGCGATGCTTAGTTTTTTTTCTTCAAAGACGGGAAAGTACCCTTTTCTCAACTGAACCGAGCAACCAATCAACCAGGCCATGAAAAAGGGAAAGAGCCGATTTCCCCTGTATCTTCACATGGTTTCCCGTCCTTGTTCCTCTCGTTGCTTGGTTATATTACGCTTTGCGCTCAGACCCGAAGGACAACAAGCACAACAAAGGCATTCGGAATAATAAACAGATCTAATCAACCCACCTGTCGGACTAAGTCTCCTCATCGTTTGACTTTCCAAACCTGCAAGTTTCTTATCATGCGGCCATCAACCAGCCCACCCCCCCCCTCTTTTTGTTATTCTTAGTTTCTTTCTTTTTTCTTTTCTGCCACGTTTGCTATGTTCGTCCTCGTTTCCATTAGATACTCCTACATTCCTGATCAAATTTCTTTTTTCAGTATTCCAATTTCACGGAATAATCTGACTAAATTCATTCCGGTTAAAGAACTTCCTTTGTTGCACGAATAAGAGCGATAGAGGAAACAGAGTTTCAATCTTAACCACGCTTCGTGAAATGCATGCGGAGACGATCAGCATGAAGTGATA
Source organism: Apophysomyces trapeziformis B9324 (assembly GCA_000696975.1). Classification (NCBI taxonomy): domain Eukaryota; kingdom Fungi; phylum Mucoromycota; class Mucoromycetes; order Mucorales; family Mucoraceae; genus Apophysomyces; species Apophysomyces trapeziformis. Next base: position 18,110 of record JNDP01001300.1, read on the forward strand.
GAGAGAGCATCTTTACTTGTACCCCCAAATAATCACCAGGGTTTGAAATTGCATACACAGTTCTTCCTTTTTTCTAACTCTGCTGTTTAATCTCTTCAGATCAATTTATAACCACGTGTATTCCCAAGTTGGGATGACGCCGAGAACGAATGGCTCGTTCGTTCGACTGAAAAAGAAAAAAATTTCAAAATCATTCGATCCGGAAATCAATTTCCCTCAGACAGCCCAGAAGTCTGACTATTGTCGGCCATTCCTTTTTCCACCCAGAAGAGCGGTGTACTAAAACAATCAAATGATGTGTGAAGCTTCCCCTCTTGCCACGTAACAAATTCCGCTTACTTCTTTACCGATGACAGCCGATCTGGTAAACTGACATGTCCAATGGACTGCTTTCATTGCGTCTGGCTTGGACTGTGAAAAGCAGACACAGTATCTAGCCAGCCAAATAAGCATGTGTTCCCGGTGACAGCAGTTACATGATCGGCTGGAACATGAACATGCCAAGATGTCGTATCCATATCGGCAAGCCACACAATCTCAGTTGCTACACGATGAGAGTGGCGTTTTTTTTTTTTTTTTTTTTTTTTTTTTTTTTTTGGTTGCCTGTCTCTTGTTTCTCCATTCAGCATCACGCGGGCCTTCACCCTTGTATTCCTTACAGCTATAGTCGTGGGCTGACCAATGCGCACCGGCCCAAACGTGACTTGACGCAGTGTAGGAGCAGCAGCATAGATACGCATGACTCGTCATAGTCTGCTAGTGTGCTTTCCGCTGAGTCAAGTTCGCTTGTAATCGAGCAATTCGATTTTTTGTAGAAGTCAAGTTAGTCAAACATATCTGCTGCTTTGATTTCTTTCAAACGATCCGTTATTTCATCCATTCTATCGGAGTGATCGATAATTTGAACAAATCAATACATTAAAACAGAAACTATCAGCTATAGATGACAATAATACCATCTTTATTTCGTTAGTGAAGTGTTCACCTTCGCCTCTATTTTTTGCGCAATTCTCGTACATGGTTAACTTACAACACTATGCTGTTTTGTTTATTTATGGTTAACATGGATTCTGTTGATCTTTCCTGGCTCTTTGTTTGTCCCGATATCTCTCTGCTTGTTTACTTTGAACTGCCCTTTATCAACAGATCTCCGCCGTTACCTCACAGAATTGGTTCCCTACGGATTATTGTTGCCTGAGGAAAAAGTAGTCCACCAAAAACCATCGTATTTAAGCAACAAACGCTGCGGCTCATCAGATACCTGCAATCTTCACAGTGCAAGTACTACGGAGTGATAGGATGTAGCATCTGCTGCATACGTTGAGTCCGAAATGCAGTTGATAATTGCAGGCCTTGTATTACACAAAACACATACTGAGTCCTTTTCGCTGCCATATGTGCTTTGCCGGCAAATCAGATCGCATGTATTCTTAGGACTGAAAATGCTGCCCTTCCCGTTGTCCCCGTCGGATATCCAACCTTGCAGTCGCTGTAAAGCATGCTCCGAACGCTAGGCCGATGTCTCGGTGTTAGGTTTACAATTTACAAAAAGACATAACATCGCTTCTCCGTGATTCACGAAGACGACATAACAAATTGAGCGGTCAGGACTGCCGGGAGGATAAAAAGACAACTCGTCTTTCCTCTTTTGCCGTTTTGTGGATGGTAGTACTTGAACTTGGATAGCTCAGCTCAATGATCAACATAGACATATACGCGTTGCTTCGTATTTTACAATGTATGGCTTATCGAACGCGCCTAAACAATCTGTGTCGACGAATTTCAAAATAACGGCAATCTAACTCTTCTGAATTGTCTCTGATTTTTAATTGCGACCTTTCCGATTGGGAGACAAGCAAATGCTTCCCCAGAAAACACCCTTCAACCGTAAGGGAAAAGAAAATAAAACCTGACCTAAAGAAGGATGCGGCTATGCTTGTCACACTGGCTTTGCACGTCTGTTTAAATCAAGATCGTTATACGAAATGATATAAAAAGGGGGAATTACAAAGTTGACATGATACAACTGAATCCGAAGTAAATGCGGAATCTGATTTCAGGATACGAAGTCTGATCGTGTCTATAGTTTTCATAACAGTACAGACACTTTGTGTGACAGGTCATTCATGCATGGTTAATATTAACAAAAGCAAGGCACCCCACAGTGTCCTGTCAACTAAAACAGCTTCATAGTAGAGAAAGACTAGTAAATAAATAACTTGCTGAAAACGTAGTCAGATATTGAGATAGCTAGCCTAGTCCATACAAGTATTCCAATCACTTGTCTGATAGTCGTACGTATTATATATATATCATATTATAAGTCAGTACGTTTCTGAAGAAATTTTACGTAAGTAGCGATCCGCTTCCTTTACAGCACATTTAGCTTCAACCTTTCGCAAGATCAGAGTTCTGTATCTTTCTTCTTTAAGATCATGACAATACTTTTAATCCGCTGACACGCTCACTTTTCCTTCTTCTCTCTCTCTCTATCTTTGGAACTTTTTTCCCTTTCTTTGCCTACATGTGTACCTCGCTCTCACTATCGCCCCTACTGTTTCGCCTCTCTTTTCTATAATGCTAAGAAAAGGTTTATTTTTAAACAAAGCAACAGAGTCCTGTCCTGTTCCTTAAGACCAATGTACGCTCGTATTGGATATGGAATTTACAAAGCAGAGGCACCAGTAATAATATCGACTAGTGGAAAGCATTAGATAACCCACATAATCCATATCATGCATAAACAACTTACTCAATTCATTGGTAATCACGGCTTGACGACCACGGTTATAGGTCATGGTAAGCTTAGTGATCATCTCACCGGCGTTCTTGGTGGCGTTCTCCATAGCAGCACGCTTAGCGCACATTTCGGCGGCGTGACCCTCAGCCAATGCCCAGTAGACAGAGTTAGCCAAAGTGAATTCCTGCAAGTTGGCGAGCACATCATCCTCAATTTCGTAGACAGCGAAGTTGGGAGAAGACTTGAAGGTTTCTTCCGAGAAAGCGGGAATGGTGTCGGCTTCGTAGGAAATGACGGAGATGAACTTGTTGTAGACGACGTTGACGTTGTCGAATTCAACACCCTCGGCCTTGATCACATCCACAATAGAACTGGCCTCAGCGAAAGTGGGGACGTCCTTACCAATCTGGTTGAAAGTGACAGCCAAGTTGTTGCGGAGGGTACGGCTCAACTGGGCCTTGGGCTTATCACCAAGAACAACCAACTTGGAGTCGGGCTTTCCTTCGATAGCACGACGGGTGGCCTTGGAGACACTGCTGTGGATACCACCGCAAAGACCACGGTCAGAAGAGGCAGCAATGAACAAAGTGTTGCCGGCCTCAGGAACCTTGGTTTCGGCGTTCACGAAAAGAGCTATCATCAACAAAACCCATCCTTTATCAGCACGAAACTTTTCTTTCTCGTTTCCAAAGAAATAGAAAAATAAACTTACAGTTAGAAGCAGCACCGAAAGCACGGGCAGCCTCCATACCCTTCTGGGCCTTGTTGACCTTGGTCGAGGCAATCATCTTCATAGACTTGGTAATCTTCTCGATGTTGGAGACAGACTTCAAGCGTTGTTGGACTATTTAAAATAAAATTGTTACGCTTGGTTAATCGAAACGCGTTTCGTCGAGCAGGTTGTCAAAACGATAGTTTACTTTCTTTCAGTGTAGCCATGTTACGGACCTGAACACCATTGCTATTTGAAAAGCAGAACGCGGATAGAATGAGTATCGATAGTACGGTGTATTCATGTACGCGATTTTGCACCAATAGAAAAAGGAAACGGGCTGTCATGTAACGTGTATATATTACCTCAAAGGAGCAACAGCGGGGCGAACAGCAATGCGAGAGGCGGTGAACATCATCCTTTAGTTTCCTCGGTCTCGAAAGAAGAAGGGCTTAAGACGGGTCAATTATTTTTGCAAAAAAAAAATTTGCGGGACAGCAGGGCTGGTAGGCGTAACCAACCCAGGTCAAAGAAATGACGCAATCACCAACATGATTGGCTAAATTACGTCTTCTCGCTGAAGGAACATTTTGAATCAACATTGGGAAAATGCATTGCGTTAGAATAGCTCAAGATAAAAAGCCAATGCCCGAAGCCACATATGTACCGGACAGATTAGACAAAGCACTTTTTATTGGCTATTTAGCCAGTACATATGGTATGAAAGTAAGACGTCAATGAAAACTATCTGTTCATGCCACCCGCATTGTAATTGTGTGCAAAGTTCCAAAAAAGCTTGCATGCCTTATGCAAAGATAGACTTCCCGTACCTGATTTAACAAATGGTTACTGTATCGTACTAGATAGTTACCGAAATGCTGCTGCAAAGACCACGAGTAACCAAGGTTACACGGTTCAGCCAGGCCAACAACCTCCGCAAGCATTTTCAAACATTACGTTCGAAAAGATACTATTTCTTCATAACATTATCCATTCTGTCTGGAATATAAAAAGTGTTAGAGCCACTAAAAGCTTCGCAACCAAAACTAGGAGCTAAAACAATATGGCTGCGTAAATGAATTCCCTTTGGAGTTCTCGTGCTTGCTTTTCAATGTGGCCGCGAATGTCCCGAGCGGAATTAAACCTGTATCACGCTCAACATCTGCTGAAAAACTGAAAAGAGATAGATAATTTGCGAATATGATAACGTGAGGTGAAACTGCAGTAAATTAGATCCCGATCCCAGACGTCATTTGCCTGTGAGATCTGAGTATCTAGTAATACAGAACTTTGTCAGTTAATCCGATTACAGCTATGTGCAAAATAAGGGCAACTCACAGGAGTTGGTTATATCACTACTTGTTTTGGTAAATTTTCAGAAAGTGTCATGCTATTTCACAACTTGTTTGAAATTGGCTTGTACCTATAAAAGCTAATACAACAGCGAACAAATCGGCAGAAACATGCTGAACTTATCGATCGTACTTTGATCCTCTATTATGATTTAATCGTTAATAAACGAATTCTTTGGTATAAATTACAAAATAAGCCTATGAGTAAAGGAAAACCATCTTTGTCCAACCGCTAAAGCCCCTGATGTGAAGTGTTGCACTCGTGTCAGTAAGTTTCCCACGACAGCGTCGAGTTCTTTTCTTTCATTACAGACATATTTAGTGATGTAGCACGTTATTTGATGGACAAAATAAAGGCCTAAATACTTATAGGCTACTCTGTTCATTACGAGCTAGGAAAAAGAGAAAAAAAGTCATCTGCCAAATCTATCTGTCCCACTTTGTGATTGTTGTTATGCAGATCATCTATAATAATGCCATTAGAAGCAGGGATTTAATCTGGAAAGGGCCATACAACATGATAACCAGAAATGTGTTATCGAGAAGCATTGCTTTGGGTCTATATAGAAGCACGATGTTTAATTTCACGTTTCTGGTCGGTGAAATAGAATGCATTTAATGCAAGCTTCATCTTTGAGGCACTTAATATGTAGAGTGTAGTAGGCTGTAAATAGAGCATTGTTTGACATATATAGCTACGGAAGACGGCAGTAAAAGCAAGTAACGTGGATCGTTTGAGTTGAAGGCGGCCATTTCCAGGGCCTTGTTTGCTACATCTGTAAACTTCTGCTTAACAAGACGACTATTACATGTTCTTTTGCACCTCTATAGTTATCTCATTGCAGCATGATATGAGGATGTCCTGGATGCATCAGCAAGCTTTTATAGCACAGTATCCTAAGAAAAATGCAATAGTAAATTGTTCAAATGAGTTCATGTGCAGTGGGTATTTTTCGACCACAATGTGTTCTCAAATTTAAATTTTTCAAGTCCGATACAATTGGGAAAATGGGAAACGATATGCGTTAGGGAAAGGAAAACTATACTAAACGTCTACTATATTCTTGGTGAGCCAGAATAACATAGTACGTATACACTCCGTAGAGGCGATCCCACTGTATGGAAGAAAACGTGGATTCTTTGGAAGTACTTGTTGAACAATCAGCGCATGAGCTCTCGCAACGGCTCCAGCTTAATCATACTACATCGTCGTCGGTAAGGACGTGGACATGACATGGATCCAAATACTGACACCTTGGGTAGCTATATACATGGGACAACTCGGTTAGCCAATGTATGAAGCGTATGGAAGACTTGGCAACCAAGGCTGTCGAGGTAGATAGTAAAAGATGAAAAAAGTGTCCTTAAGAGACCCTCCGTGTGTCTAACGTTCTGGTTTGGTTACTAGAGTCACAGCCAGACGGAAGCTCTTCAATCCATGTTAAAGTCGTTACGTGATAAAGAAGAAGAATTGCAGGAAACGTTTGCTAAAATTGATAAACTAGAGGTATTGTCTTTTTTCTTTTCTTCTTTGTTTATCATCTAAATTCCATTTCTTGGCGTAAGGCTATTGTTGGGGTTGTTAACGATACGTATACCAAAGTTTGTCAAAGCGTAGAAGAAATGGAGAAGACAGTTTACAACAGTCGATCGCATAAGTCATTCATTCGATTGGTAAGAAAATATTATGCGACTGATCCAGTCTCATGAAATTCATCCGTTTCAAACCACCCTTATAGACAGCAAGGTCACCATCCACACCTGACATTATCCAACCGTACTTTCCACCTCCAAAGTCGGTCGATATTTACAAAACACGAGATTTGTTTCCAAAAATAACCGACTGAAAGAAAAATAAGCCGAAGAACTTCATTCCCTTCTTATCGAAAGTTGTTCTTGCATGACGAATGAAACTGTTGTATTATATTGTTCTTTTTTCTTTGTAATCGGAAGGGCTTGTTCCTTGTTTGGCTGTGTTTCTACGACTGTCGTTCTAAAGTTCTATCATCATCCTGTGGTGATAGAGGCGATGAAGAATGGCCTTGAGATAGAATGCCAGATGAGGAGGGTGATGATATCGCATAAGGAGCAGCGGAAGGGTGTATTAACGGTGAAGGATAGTTATAGGCATACAAAGGTTGGCCTGCTTGTTGGCTGTATTGCGGAAATGGCGCTGGTAAGTGTGGATACGGAAAAATAGGGATGAACCCAGTTCCATTGTACGGCATTATATATCCTGAGAATTCAGAGATGAAACAAGAAAGATGTCTTAGCAGTTAGTGTTTCTCTCTCTCTATCTCCATCTCTTTCGCTTCATATCATTGTACAATGAACGTTTTGCCCTTCCCTTTTTTTTTTTTTTTTTTTTTTTTTTTTTACCTGGATAGCCATTGGATATTCCTTCTCGCGTTCGTCTTCCACTTTTTATGCTGTATGAGGTTCAATTGGATTGGACAATTAGAACTTACTTTTGATAATGACGCCAACTTGCAAATGGATCACCACGAACTGGCGCTCCACCTGGACCAGAAACTTGGGCAGCCTGCAATCCTTTTGGACCTTTCACTAGGTCATATTCCACCTATAAACAGGCGGAGAATGTGTTTCATCACCACCCTCTATGCTCGGTCTTTTACCTCTTCACCCTGTAATGCTTACTTCAGCACACATCCTGGCATTCTATAGTCGCGTACAACTCACCTCGCCTAAACTTTTGAATCCACCGTTGTTGCAGATAGCAGTGTGGTGTACAAACACCTCTACATTCAAAATAGGAAACAAGAATAGATGAATACCTAATTTTTTTTTTCGATTTTACATGCAAACCTTCTTTATTCGAAGAATCAGAGGGGATAATAAATCCATATCCTTTAACGGAATTAAAAAACTTGACCTTCCCTGTTCTACGTCCTGATCGTGGCATGCGCAATGAGAGATGTGTTGAATGAGTGGGGGTTGGTGTTGAATGACTTTTTGATCTAAATGATCTCCGAAAAGAAAGACAGAAAGAAAAGTTAAAAGACGAAAAAGAGAAAGAGAGAGAGGAGAAACGGAAAGAAAAAGAAAAGGACGTGAGTAACAGAAGCGAAATAGAATAAAACGCATAATACCGAGACATGCTTGTGTTGTTAGGCTAACGAAAACACCCAGAAAAACCATAAAATAATAGACTATTTGCACCAACTTCTTTTGCAAACTGTACCCTTCTTCTTTTCTCATTGTTGCTGTAGGAAATAAAACGAATTGCTTCGCGGACCTACGCAGATATGTTAAAAAAACATGGATTCTTGAAGACATGCATGCGATTTTCATTCTTCTAAAGACTAAAATCGGACAGTCTTGGTCCATGCTTAAGGAGTGTGTACATCAATGGTTGTGCAAGATCATCCGTGTGATGTCTTCCATATTTATAAACGAATTAGAGAAAGTACGCATATTTTCCTCCACAAGAAAATAGAGTTTTTTTTTGACGTTCATTTTTCGTCAGTTAGCCAGACAAAAGACAGGGGTAAACAATGGAAGATCCATGCAACTTTAGTTCCATCCATGCTACGTACAACGTCAATTTACGTTGCATGGTCACACCGCTCCTAGTCTCTATCCCCGTTTTTCTCCCCTAAAACAAATCATCAAAATATAAGAGAAACCAATAGGATGACACAGCGAAAGGTATAATGACCTAGACCTATCATGACAGTAGCAAAGGATTTATCCGTATCCAACGCATTCTGTGTCGAATGAACATGTGTCATCGTTCCTTATTATATCCGGATCATGGTCTTATTGACCATACAGTGGATCCCTACTGCATCAACAGATTTTGACAGTCGTCAAATGGATACATAGAAGGAATTTTGTTTTTATCTGCGAATCTAGGTTATGACAACCATATCTATAAAAATATTTCGAGATAACACAAGACAATCCGACCGAATCGAAAAATATGATAAAGTAAAATTACCATCAGGATCCATTATACACTGAGAAAGCTAAACTGTGAAAATCAAGGGAAAGAAAAAAAGATAAGAACTCCATTCCAACATTCAAAACACCCATTGTTTGGTTTCTTTCACGTGTCGGTCCATCATCATACAACGCCTTTTGTACACACTAAACTCTTGCTTTTGATCTTTTATTTTCGGAAACCAAGATCTGCGTTTAGGAATGGAATAAACGATTCAAAACTCATCCCTAAATTTTGCCTGGCCCACCGGGTAGAAAACATGAATCCACTGCATCTTTGTTAAGGAACGATGGATAGTTTCTACATACCATCGATACTGTTGTTTTAGAGCTACGCGAAATAGCATACAAAACGGAAGAAATAAGGAAACAAGTCTTTCACTAGAACGGTATAACGATTATTTCAATACGTTGTAAAGTGATATCCTTCTCATGGCGTCTCTAACCGTAATAGCTGAGGTTTGAGGGGAAGGGTATGAAATGGAAGGACTTTTGGATATCATTGTTGGATGACAATGATAAATGGTAAGCTCTTATCCCCCCGAACATGCTTGATGAATTAGAAACGTTACTCCTGACATTGTTCGTTCCGGTAAGGACTGAAACAGATCATGCTATCGTGTTAGTCTCGTTCCCCCCTTATAAATTTTTTTCCAAATCTTACTATGATTTTTTGTCAAGGAATAAAAGGTCAGGTACAAAAAGGAACGGTAATCAAACAGGAATCATGTGGCTCTAATTGGCATTTTCATGAATTAACTTTCTCCGATTGCAGATGATGAGACTAAATCAAGAATAATGTCCGAGACATGCTACGATCTTGTTATGAAAAGATTCAGTGGACCAAAAGTCTAATCCCTCCCGTCCATTAACGATTTGAACTAGTTTCTTTGTATCAAGAAAAACAAATGACAAACGAACGAGAAATGGTTGCTAAGGGACACAACACACGTCCTGTCCTCTTTAGCAGGAACATCCTATCTCCATGACAGAAGAGAGTAATTTTGTTTTTTCTTACTTTCACGTTGACAAGAATATCAACCTTCTGTGTTGGTAAACGAGGTTGCCTATGAATTGCATGTCTTTCCGACTATCGGAATCAATTATGAAAACGAGAACCATCTTGTTTTAAATGAAGAAACAAAAACCAGATTTGTTGATGAGATATAACACCTACGAAGAATATTAATGGGCAAAAGAGTGCCTAAATTAACGGACATGTCCGACGACGGCAACTGAGATTGAAGTTCGAAGACCTCTCTTTCCGTGGCATCATTTACGTACAGTACATTGGGTAAACTGCCACTCACGTTAGAGAGATGATGGTTATCTCCGCTATGAAATATTTATCCGTCGGCACGTTAAATGAGTCCTATGTATCCTTATGGCGGAATGCGTCTTGTTCAGAATTTTTTATTCTCAAGAAGAAGAAAAAAAATTGAATAAGATAGCCTAAACAATTTCCATGCCCATTTTGGTTGCTTTGATACAGAGGACTTTTAAGGCTCATTTCCTCGTCATGGACGACATTGTCGCTTAGGACCCACATCTGTGTGACATCATTTCCTTTTTCTTCTTAACCCATGTCGTTATATTAAAATAACCTAAAGGGTTTGCCCTATCCCCCATGACCCCCGATCATACAAAAAAAATAAGGTTCATGGGGTAAGAATGACAATGTCGGTAACTTCATCGGCCCATTGTGTGATCTCACTATTTCCGGAAAGCAGGACATCGTCCCCATGGCCATCTCTTGGACAATTGTGCCTTCAAACATCATTAGTTCTTTGATAGACAGATTCGGAAATCATGAACGAGCATTTTGCAACCCGATCTTTAATCTCCCTTATTGTATTAATTACAGCGTCGTCTTTCCTCCCCCGCTCACGTCATTGTTCCCGTGTCCATGGACTTTAAGGCTTATCCACCAAATGCTATTTGTCCGTTTCGGATGATTCGAGAAGACACCTAGATGGAAATAATGCTGAGAGTGAATGAACACGGCACGTTAGCAACACCGAAAAATCGAATGATTAAACCGTAGACTGGCAAAAAGGGAAAGTAGCTCATAGTCAAAATATAAAAATTTCCAAACAAATACTCTATAACCATATATTTCAGTTTCCTGTGAATAAACATCTAGTTCTCTCTTGACATAAAATTAAAAAGATCGGACAAAGTGATACATAATTCGAGGGAATACAAATGTCTTTTTGCCATCTATAGTGTTGGCATGGGTTCACGGGAATAGAGGAGGGAAAGATCGAAAATAGGAAACAATAATAGAGAGTACATATATGTGCGTATATATATGTGTGTGTGCGTGTATAGTGTAGTGTAGTGTATATAAATGTGCGTGCGTTATGTATCCGGTATCGGTTACGCATACAAAGAAAAGAAAAAACAAAAATGGAACGCTTGGGACATAGATAAAAACAAAGAGAACAGAACAGAGATTCAGTGCAAAAAAAAAAAAAAAGGAAAGGAAGAGTATCAATTCGTCCGACTTCATTGTTTCTTCTTGCCAAAGAATTCAAAGACGTCTCGTTTGTTGCTATGATGAGCGTTCTGGCGTGCTGGTTCTTCAACTACGGATTGCGCCGAGGGCGAAGGGCGGTAATAGTTGAATTCGACCCCGAGGAAAGTACGACAGAATTCGTGAATCATCGACTTGACCAACTCTTGGCGTTTTCGGGTCGTCTGAGAGACGCCACCGAACACAGGAGAGTCTGTGTGTGGGTTGGTGTAGATCATGGCATGTTGCTGTTCTAGATAGGCCAAAAGCTGATTCACAGCCGCATCCCGCATTTTGTTGGTATAATGCGTTGTTAATTCACCTGAAACAAGAACACATATTTTGTTTATATCAAACCATTTCTGAAAGCATGCTGTGTGCAAGCATAATATAAGGGAAAAAAAAAGGAAAACTTACCACATTCGTCCACCATGCGCTCAAAGGTTTTTGTCTGAAGAAAACGCAAGAAACTGGTTTCCAACAAGTTATAGACAGCCCGCTTTGCAGGTTCGAAACATGTATCGACTTGTTTCTTCTGCAAAGCATCTGTCACCAATCTACGGACCTTGTCATCCAGATTCACTTCTAAATGGCTGTTGCGGGTCAGATAAGTGTTATAAATATGTTGTGCCGTGGCCGTTTGCTGGACAAGGGACGTATAAGAAAAGCTCTGGTATTGTTCCAATTCAATAAAGAAGAACTAGACGACGAACATCAGTATTCCCTGTGCAATGTTCATGGTCATAGTAAGCGAAAAAAAAGCCTTACCAAATTTTCGCTACTGTATTCTTCCAACAGATGATACAGGAAATAGCAAAGAGGGATTTTGGATTCCAACATGGCTTTCAGGCCTTCCTTTCGAATTTCCTTTACGCAGATATCATGAGGAGCTTGTTCACCAAAGAAGTTGTCAAGTTTGCGGGAGGAGCGCGTCATTTTGATCTTGTACAACGTATGTACGTCGAAATTAGGTAACGATGGTCCGACGGAAATTCCCGTGGCGGACAGAATGCTCGTGATGGAAGAAGATCGAGGACGAGAATAAGACGAGGAGAGGGAAGAAGCATCGTCTCCAGAAGCATGATCGACGGCCTCATTCTCGGTCAGATCTTTGAAGTAGGTGTTTGCACTGTCGGATAGTAGCACAGGTGTTAATGGGTTGCCATTGCTTCCGTTGGCATGGCTACTACGGCGCGAGGATGGTCGGGATGAATCGACCAGTTCCTGGACGACAGAAGAGCGTCGCGACTTGCTGATTGATTTAGGGGTACGTGGTGCAAGGATATCCTGACCAGCCGAATTTGGGGTGAGATTGATGTGGGAAGGACGTCGTTTATTCTTGCCAGAACTGACAGATGACGGAGAGCGTTCAATTTGCATCATAGGTGAAGAAAAAAAAACCAAAATTAAGAAAGGGAAGGAAAGGAAGGGGGAAGGAGAACAAGTGTAATCTAGATTGGAAAGAGGTGTAAACTAAAAGGAAATAAGGAACTAAGGAACAATGAAGACTAAAAAAGAGAAAGAAAAAAAAATTTAGCGGGAACACCAATCAGTGGTGTTACATTTAATTGCATCCGAAAGAACAATGAAGGGACGTATAAATCATTTACACATTTTTCCGTTTCCTCCGACACCTCCGATTCAAATTATCTATTTCTGGTGCACGCGATTGGCAAGCGTATGAAGGTAAGGGTCCGACTCCACGACCGCTTTTTCCAAAGAATAGATCGTCTTGGTCTTTCGGTTTTGCCATAATACATTCTTCTTAGTACTCTTGTCGCTCAATTCAGAAAGCCATGCATTGTCTTCACGGGAACGACCGAGAAATGTAATACGTTCCAATCCAATCCATTTATCCTTAACTTCCTGAGGCCTTTTTCGCTGTCGTTCCACAGTCTTGACATCGTCATGGACTATTAATCGGGTAACATAGCTACGAGTATACCAATGGATGAATATCGCCGGCGACACAGCAGATACACCAGCTAACGGTAAGCGAAAAGAATTGGATGAAGCAAAACTTTACCAATGAATATTCGGGTCCAGGATTTTGTTCGTTTCTTACCTAGCACAACACTAATGATAGGTGCCTGTCCGGTACTTAACAAGGCAGGAACGGAACATAAACCACAGATACCAAATAAGGACGCCGTCATTTTATACCGTCGGATCGTTTCTGCAAAGGGACCTTGCAACAAACCAACAGCATTAAAACAAGTGACCAATTTAAAATGCAAATGAAAGAATAAAAAGCATGATCTTATGGTTACCAATATAGACCAAGGTTCTATTCATGGCATTGGCTTCAAGAGGCTTGGCAATGTACTTGTTCTGAGTAAAGGCGCCCGCCGCCTTCTTGGGAATTTGCGTGGAGTACCACGTGGTATGCTTGACAGCGGAGCGCACCACGAGTCTTTGGCAAGGAAGACCGAGGCCGGAGGCGATCACGAACGACATGAGCTGTGTTTCTTCAGTACTTCGACATTTGGCCCCCTGCCAGCCTCGAAAATCGATTCCTTCCTAAGCCACCTGTCATTCCGCGCTCTCTCTCTCTCTCTCTCTCGGTGCATCCTAGATACAAAATCCGACAACCTTCGTTCGTTGTCATGGCAACCTGATACGCATGATTCAGATTTTTTCCTTTTGTTTCCATATTGGATAACCTAATGGTTTTTCACGATTCATTTACTGAACGAAGCGTTGAAAGACTGATCAGATTGCATGGAAAGAAAAGTTTCGAAAGTCGTATATTCTGTGAGAACAACTTCTCTCTTTTGGGGATGGATGATGCATTAAAGTACCTGTCTGCCCTTCGAGTTTATGGTAATGTTACCCCTCGTGATATCTAAGTAACGTGAGCATCCTCTACCATATTCCTTTTTTCCTGTGCCTGCTTGATATTGCCAGCAATTTCCAGGTGGCGAAATATGTTTGGCGTTTTCATTTTATCTATCTTCCTTAAGCGGTTAAAAGCAGATGTATGTTTCAAAGGAAAAAGAAAACATCTACGCTGTATTATCATTTGTCAATGACTTCATCCTACGTTTCAGGTGACATTTAACTTTATTAGCATCAGCCCTCGAAGCATAATGCCAATGGAAACGTCACCCGCTTGCTGCATAATTACAAACGAAACATTACAGAGGAAAAAATAAAAAATGAATAAACAGAAGAAAAAGAAACGCTCTTTCATAAAACTCGATGAGACCATCGGAAATGTCTAACAGCGTACAACAGCTTAGCAACGGGTTTGCACTTTCTTCAAGGAAAGAAAAACTGACCTTTAGGAATCTTAACAACAAACTGAAACAAATTGAATCTAGACAAACTTTTACGCCGATAGATACACGATGTACCATTTGTCAAGCGACATTGGATTATGTATATTCAAATCAGTATGTTATATATTACATTGAAGATCTCATCACTGGACTGCACGTGCTTTGAGAAGGATCATGTGTCGAAAGCAAAGGAAGAAAATCAGCATGTCTATTTGGGATATTGATCCGACCCCTTGCAGAAGGAGAAAAACACTCTTGTGTACGAATAGATCTTGAACTGTTAGTGACATTCATGCCTTGAAAGAAAAGAAATGAGTCTCTAGTTGCCTTGTCTTATTTTCTGCTTTTTGTTGATGCACAGCAAGTAACCATGAAGCGCAGTCAGCTCGAGTGATCACTTTAAGCTTCTTTTCTTTTTTTTTTTTTTCGCACACGGTTCTTGTTTTCTTCCTTTTTTAGCACAGACAACGATGACCCGAGATATGTTAAGGGTTATCTTTTCATGGGATGAATCAAATGAGGGGTGGCGGCTGGAAATTTTTGCTTCGTTTTTTAAAAAAAAAAGGAAAGTGTAGCGCCGTAGGGCCGGGTTTCTCTTGTTTCCCTTCACCTTGTCTCACACATTTTTCTTATAGCTATGGAATCGCATATTGGAAAAGCTTTTATCGCTTGTGACAATGAACGTTGCTCAACCCGTTTCAAATACCTAGACTATACAATACACACAAAGGTCGACGGACCCGATCCTCGAGATCATTTTGCTAATGAACGTAACATGTTGTCTTGGATGCGAACGGGAACCACTTTAACATTGATCGGTAAAAATTATTCAGCATGCACAATCTCGCAACATGAGAATTGATCACAGTTGATTGTTTTAGGATTCATGACACTACTGGATTTCACTACACATAAATATACCCCATCTTATTCGTTGCCTTGGGCACAAGAGCCAGTAGGAACGAAAACTCAAATTGTGGCCTATATATTTGTTGCATTAGGCCTTTCTAGTATCTGCGTATCCTTGGCGATATATTTCAAAAATCAACGACGTATTGTTCGTCGCATACAGGAAGTTGGTCACGGTTGGCCAGGCTATGCGATGGCAAGCATGATCATGCTTTTTGTGTGCTTTATTATGATCGTGGCGATATTTGAAGGTCCAAGTAAACCCTAGGCCATCTTCGAAATCATGTTGCGGTAAACTGTCTTTTCTCGACTCTCCATTTTTTTCTCTTCTTGTTTCAGTATCTCCATCTCATGCTTCACCAGTGCATCTTGCAACGCAATAAATAAAAAAGTACAGGTTTTTAGATCACAAGTTAGCTGGGCGTACTTCTTGTTCTAAAGAATTTACCTTCGGGGTCATTATTCAAGACACTTTGCAGTAGCGGTTTGGCTTTATCAATAGCACCAAGACGTAGATGGGCTTGACCCATGCGGAATTTGGCCTTGACATTATTCTCGTCCAATTCACGTGCCTATGATTAGGAGTGGAGTCAGAATATCACGTCGCGTCAGATCGTTGATAGGGAAGTAACTTTTTTCGAATAATCCAGCACTCTTTCCCATTTGTTTTGCTTGGACAAGACGGCTACCACAATTCCCTTAACATGAAACTCCTTCACAATAAGTTATTAAAAGATACATACTCGCCATGTTGTTATAGATCATAAGCAGCTGCTTATTGGCATCATCTTTAAACTCGTCTTTGTGTTGATTGCCACCCACTGTTCGTAGATGCAGAATGGCATGATAGTATTTTGTCAAAGCTAAGACACAGCAACCGTCATAAGACCAGGCAATGGACTGCATAACAGGGAATGACTCACCTTCTTTGTAATCACCCGTTTTGAAAGCTTCATTTCCCGCTAATCGCAGCTGGACGCCTTTATCAAAGGTCTCCTGATGTGTCATTGTTGCCATATTGATAGTTTTCTCAAAACAGGTGTCAATGGGAAAAAAAGAAATCCTGTTGGGGTATGTACGAAAAAAAAATGCAGAGAAAAGAGGCGAAGCACCTGTCTGCTTCGTGGGTGAGTTTTTCTTCCACTTAAACTGAGCGTGTCACATACCAAAAAAATTCGAGTATTCTGGGGAGATGGTGAGGCGAAGCGTATGGATCATTAGGTCTTTGTATTACTATGGAGTGGAATGAACCTAAGATAGCTTGAAAATCAGGATATGATAGATAGATGGATGGTATAAACAATGCATAGCAATATGAGCTGGTCTGGACTTGGTACTCCTAATTTTTACGATAGACGCGGTTTCTAGGCCTTGTGGTGGGCAACCATGCTAAAGTTTCTGAAGCGCTATCAGCAAATATATTGCGTAAAGATATCCAGGATTTGCCCTGCACTCACAACGTACGATGACATTGAAAGATATATATATTCCAAGGTAGGCATTCTTTGCTACATACGACGTCCTTAGGCTTACAGTATATGCTTTCTATATTTTACTCGTTGATTACTGATAAATCACTGCGTCTTAAATGATATATAAATTTACAAGGGTCGTAGACTTGATATTTGTTCATTGTCTTGTATTGCTGATGCTTCGTTCAAATCCAGACCTCTTCGTCCCTCCCTCTATCCCTACATAAGCTGTTTTAAAGGACCGACATCCATTGGCTTACTTTTTGTCATGTTGGCATCGATTCCCGGGCAGATCATCGTCGTTGGCGTCACCATCCTGATCACCTTTCTTGCTATAACGGCACAGCTTATCGTTCTTGCGCCAGCCCTTGAACGGCCCTATGTGATCCTTGGAGCATTGAATGCTTTGCTCTTCATGCTCTACTACAACTATTATTTGGCTTGCATGACAGATCCTGGCAAGCCTCCGAAAGACTGGGTAAAGCGATCCCTCAAAGAACATTCAGCATAGCTCTAAAACGACATTCTGTTTGTAAGGAACCACCACATTCATTGTTCGAGAGTTGGCCACAGCAACCAGGTAGCACCGGCCCACGTTACTGCAAAACGTGCGTCGCTTATAAACCACCACGGTCACACCATTGTCGATCGTGCCAACGATGTGTCCTGAGAATGGATCACCATTGTCCGTGGATTAACAACTGCGTCGGTCATGATAATTATAGCCATTTCCTACGGTTTATCTTCTACGTCGATCTTACTTGTGGTTATGCCCTTCTGCTTTTTCTATGGCGTGCCAAAGTTTTTGTCGACCCTAACTCAGTAAGGACTTATCAACGTGGTGAAAAAGAGCAGGCATTATTTTCCCAGCGTGTCTAAGTTTATTTCTTGTATTGACAGTCAATACCAGACATGTCTTTAACAGAAATGGTGTTTTTCGTCCTAGACTTCAGTTTGACCTTCATTGTCCTGTTCTGCGTAGGCATCCTCAGTCTCTATCATCTTTACTGTTTAGCGACCAATCAGACTACAATTGAAGGGTCCGAACGAAGCAAGGTACAGAAATTGATACGCCAAGGGAAGATTGAACCTGTAAGTAGTTTTATTCTCAGCGAAAAAAAAGGGGAACAGAAAATAACACCGCATACACAATACCAGGTACGATATCCATTCCACGTTGGATTCTACAGAAATATATGCTGTGTTCTAGGGGACAATCCTTTATTATGGATGTGGCCCCAAAAGATGCCAGGAAATGGAGTGAGCTTTCCTGTTCGGCCAGGAACAGGTAATGGGTAGAAACAGAAAGTGAGCCGTTGTACTGATGAGTTTTGGTACCCTTAACTTCGCCAGATCCTAGACTACCTTATTGTTGGCCACCGCGTGACCCGAATGAGCTACAACCGGTTTCTTATTCAGAATCTCCGCAACTCGTTCGTCGTGATTCTGAAGGTTATCTAGTGCGAGAAATCACAATAGAAGATAGGATACGCATGCTGGAGGCATATAGCATGGAAGATATAGACCAGGAGAAGGGAGAAGTATATCAAGAGGAAGATGCATATCAGGAAGAAGCCTATGAGGGAGATGCATACTATCCAATGGAGGATGACTATTACTGTTATGATTCTGGCAGTTGCGAAGAATATGATCCAAGTGATATAGAGTGTGAAATGGATGGCCCTACTGATGTGACAGAGCCAGAAGGTCCAAACCATAGAGCCCATGACGAACATCCATTCCACGTTTAGTTATTCTCGGGAATACCCAAAAATATCAACTACGATGATTTCTAAAAATATCGATAGAGCATAAAAAATTTTAAGCTTTTTTGGATAGCTGAAGCTGAGCGTTGCCGATCCTTCGCAACGGACATATGGTGATAAAGCCGGCCTTTTTCTTGTTTCATTCTTTACTTCTTCCTCTTCGAGATATCCTTGTCAACGTCATCCTAAACTCTATCTTATTATGCTCAAACGATGCTAGGGGATGCATTGCCGCAAAAAGAAACATGGACAGATCGTTTAACTCCCTTTTTTTCCTGCCACTTCCATAATAAGTTGCATGCTTCCCTGTTTTGTTCTGTTCTTGAAGTACAAATTACGTAGTTGGGGAACTTTTTAAGCATCGATCGCCGATCTACGCGAGGCTTCAGTGGCCTGTTTTCTTACGCAATGGCATAACAAATAAGTCGTTCGTTCACGCGTGTCAAAACGTTGACAACCGCTGACTAATGATGAGGCTACCCTAAGTGTTTGGGCATATTTTTAGATTTCTGCGAGCTTTCTTCCCCTCAGTAATACTCTGTTACCATAACCACATTTCCTCATGGCTCTGCAACTGCCACAAGAAATCCTGGAGAATGTATTTCGTAATCTACCGCAATCAGATCAAAAGGTTTGCTTGTATGTCTGCAGATCATGGAATCATACCATTCGCCCGGTGCTTTATCACAGCGTATTTATCTCTAGCCGACACCAGTTCAAAGCGCTTTTTCGAATACTCTGTCAATCCGCCGAGGAATGCAGACCGCCTCTCGGTTATTTATTTCGTGAACTTCGCTTGGCTTATAGTATTGGATTCTCTCGTGCCGAATTTGAATGTCTCCCCAAATTATGTCCATTTCTGACACTGATCGATTTCAACCTCTGCTTG
This sequence comes from Apophysomyces trapeziformis B9324, assembly GCA_000696975.1. Taxonomy (NCBI): domain Eukaryota; kingdom Fungi; phylum Mucoromycota; class Mucoromycetes; order Mucorales; family Mucoraceae; genus Apophysomyces; species Apophysomyces trapeziformis. Next base: position 37,709 of record JNDP01001300.1, read on the forward strand.
TGGAGATACCTCCGTTACACTGACGCGCTGGCAAGCTGGCGGAATCTCCAGCATTTCCCAGATCCCGCATTTGGCGGGCCGAACTTGTGTAGATCCCTATTACCCAACTTTCGGAAATGTTTTACTGTACAAACCATCGGTATGGAGCAGCCTGGATGGCATAGTTTTATCAAAGAAATGCCTTATCTACAAGAACTGTCTCTGATCGGATCTTCGCTCAGGCATAAACAGGTCCATCTCTCCTGGATCGAACAAATTCATGCCTCCCTACCTTACCTACGACGTCTGGAACTGCTTGGTCTTTACCTCGCTGACGATAGGATCACACAAACCACAAACAGCATACGCCCTTGCCTCTCTGTTCGATCGGTGCGATTGCGAAATGCTCACACAGATCTTTCTGTATGGGTTCGCTATTTTGCTCAGAAATATCCCAACGTGGAAGAACTCGTCCTCGAGCAGTTAGCAAGCCAGGAAAATCAAAAAGAAACCTATTCAGCTGCCCTTGCCTTAGCCAGATCCTGCCCGCGCATTCGGTCCCTCAAATTTGTGTCAAGCATTCAACAAGAATGGCCATTTACTGAGTTTCTGCAAGCATTGAATCGAGCAGGGGCCCGTCTTTCCGAGATCGAAAGCTCGTGCAATAGCAATGGCGTCTTTCAACCCCAAACGCTTTATTCAGCCATTCACTGTTTTCAAGCAACGCTGTCCATTCTTGTGCTAGGTTTTGATGAGGATGTCCGTGCAGAAGTCCCAGGCATGATGAAAGCGCTGGAACACTGTTCACAGTTGACACGTCTCGAACTGTATCTGAATGGTTATGGAGAAGCTTCGGAGACGTTTGCGATGGACAAGGTGCCCACGTCCTGGCCAAAACTCACGCAACTCACTCTTTCCTATTTTCGTATCATCTCGGCCGAGAAAGACAACAAGGGCGACCAGGATCATCCGAGACTAGCACCACCATCCTCATCCTCATCATCCTCATCATCGTCGCCTCACCACGCTTTGCGATGCCTCAAGCTCAATTATGCTTGTGTGGATGAAAGTTTGTTTCCTTATCTGTCACTTCAATTTCCCGATCTTTCGGATTTCAGTCTGTGGAATTTCACAGAACCATCCATCGCCTGCGGTGCCCATGCGTTTACCATTGATATATCCTCCTTACGGCTTCGTTTCCTGGAGATCGCTGCAGATGGAGACATGTTCCGGGCAGTCAAGTTGTCACAAACAGACAAGACCACGCGGATCTTGGAACGAAGACGCCGTTTCCATGGCACGACCATGTCCATCGACGGAAAGGAAGAAGGATGGATAAGGTGGTATTATTCCACACCTGATCCGGCAAAAGAACTTTGTAAATTGTCCGAAAAGGACATACAGAAGGTATTGCAGGATCAGTCCTACATCACGGTCTGCTGCCGATCCGTGGACAAGTTGAGAGTTGTACTGGGAGAATGACGATCGTAATTGTATAATTTTTTTTTTAAAAAAAAGGAACAAAAAAAAATGGATGTTCTGGGGATTGAAAAAAATGGAAGAAAAACAAACATATCACAGGGTAAAAAAGAAAGGGTTACTGCAAAAAGAAAAAAATTATGGCTAATTATGTGTGTATTTATTGATTTCCTTCTTTCTGATTCTCTATTTTATATATTCTTGCTTTTAATTGACATTGCAAATGATTGCTTTCACTTACTTATGTTTTGCGGGTAATTTTTAACTCAAATTTAATGGCCAAAGAAAATATATGGCAAAATCGAATAAAAAAATGATGCGTACATATACCAACCTCAACCATGAATAGACCAAATTATACCTCTTGCCTAATTTGCGTCTTTCATTTCTGTAGTATGTACACGGCCCCTTTTATTGATTGTCTTGATTTTGTGCGTATGGATGGCAGGCTGTGTTATATTGGATAAAAAAAGGATGTTGTAAATGTACGCTGAAGCTATTCATCATTTTACGGAAAGCTGAATTGCTTCCGGGCTCCTTTATAGCAGGCTGCGATTGTACGTTGGACAGTCTAGCTAAAATGAAGAGTTCACTTTTACCTTCTTTCATCAAGACACGTCCGGTTCAAGGCGCTTTCTTTGTGGTCTTCATTTATAAATTAGCCGGTAAGCTCTCCGGACGCTAGGTAGTTCCAATTTATCCATGTGAAATTATACGATGTATCTGGCCATTATGCTAAGCATATTACAGTGAATTATAATAAGAGAAACGGATATGTATTCATAAGTATAATTTCGTGCAGCCATGGTCATCGGCTGCCCTCTTATGCACACGAACCTCATCCATTCCGAGTCTGGTCAGGCAAAAGGAAAACCCAACAATCGCAGACAAAGAACAAAGAAATTTCCTTCATAACCTACAGAACCGAAAGATATACATAGGCAAATCTTCATTTTGCAATTTTTATTTGCGATAAGGTTGTGCATCAAAACAACAGAAAGCGAACAAGCGTAGCAGTGGAGAGATATGAACAGCTGTGTTAAGACTCGCATGAACAGCATAACATGAACCAACATTCAGTAGCATAGAATAAAAAAAAGCACCTTGCATTTGGAAAAAAAGAAACGAAAAAAATGGGAAACAAGGCCAAGGATACTTCTGCAAAGGAAAGCAAAGCAGTGACTGTACACTCGATGCATCATGCCAAAAGCAAATGGGCGATAGATCTACATTCTTTGGTGTCTTTGCATGGACAAATAGAAAGCAACTATTTCCTTTTTTTTCTCTCTTTCTTTGCGTCTTTGCTATCTTTAATTTTTTTATTGACATTTGTTTGTTTATTTGCTATTTGACGCTATCAACCAAGCTTCTTTCTGTTCACTCACATTACCCCTTTGTTAAATGCAATTTTTTTCTTAAAAAGAAATTTAAGGATGGTTGCCACCATCCTGGTATGTCTGAGGCGGTTTCGAAATCGTTCGATTGCCAGAACTGGATAGATAATATGCAGATGGATCTTGATTAGAAAAAAACCAAAAACTTTTTTGTTATGGTAACATGTAACGATGGGTAAATGCATGCCCAAATGCAGGAGAGAATTTTTATTGCTTAAGGGAACAACCTTTCTTTCACCGTACAAGCCACTGTGTCTACAACGAAAAAGAAAGAAAAAGGTTCTTGGATTTTCATCAAGTCATATGAAAATTATGGGTTTTGTTACACATTAGTTGATGTCAATAACGCTGATCCTTGAGTTTGTTTCCCTTTTTATTTTTCAAATGCTGCTTTTCTTTTTGTCCTGGATGGGCGTTTTCTTCTTAAAAAATAAAAAAAAGAATGGATACAAACTTTTTTTCTTTGTAATGATTCACACACTCGGCATGATGATTTAAAAAAGAAATGAACAAGGTATAGCCGTTTATCCAAGTATGTGTATGTGTGTGTTTGGGAAATGGGACCGGGACAAGAGCCCATGTTCGCTTTAAATACAAGAAAAGGAAAGTGAAGAGAGGACTGGCGTTCAACGAAAAGCGGGGCGTTGATCTCTCGCCCTCCATCTTCGGATATGAGATCCGCGCCAACCGATAAATAAACATCAAGCCCAAATTTGGGGATGTGAATAAGTTTCAGGCACACAAATCTATCCTGATATACACATACATACACGCCAAGGGATGTGTAAATGTGGAGGAGAGCTTTCATCCTAATCTCTTTCTCTCACTTTTATAAACTGTTTGTTTAAATTCATTAATATGTTTCCATATTACCGATGTCTGAGTGAAAAAAAGAAAGCATCCAACTTCCGAAGGTGACCTCTACTTTTTTTTTAAAAAAAAAATTCTCGCGCGAGCCATGAGAGGAATATGAAAAATGGTATAGTGTATATTTTGTTTGCTTTTTTTGTCGTTTCTCTTACACAATGCGAATATATGTACAATTTCAGTTCTTTTTTTTTCGTCTTTTTCGTCTTCATTGAAGAAGGAAAAAGGGAAGGAGAGAGAATAGAGAGATAGATAGATAGATAGATAGAGGGGAAGTTACAAAAGGGAAAGGGATGGGGAAAAGCATTAGGTTTACTGCTTGTTAAACTTTAATGCACCCAATGGGATATTGTCGTCGTCATCCTCATCGTGGTCGTCGTGGTGATCCTTATCTTGATCTTTTCGAACAGCAAGCGGTTGAATGGAGAGTCTTTCTGTATTCCAATCCATTGTGTAGACCACAGTGGAGCTAGCAAAGGAGCGTCTTTCGATACATCGTTTGCGAGACCAAGGAGAGGTTGTTCTGGATTCGATGGGTTCTTTCCAGCCAGCCGTTGTTTTCCGATGTTGCATGATTTGATGTTGTAGTTGTCGTAACAACGAGCGTAGATGAAAGATGATCCATAAGGGTAATGATTTCTGATGCAATTTTTGGTAGGTTGTGCGATAGAGTGTTGTCCATTGCCAGACCTTGGGGAACTGCGATTTGTCGACCTCGTGTATTTTTCGTCGTGGTTGGTTCACAGAAGGTTGAGGTTCCACCACAGCCTTTCGTTTTTTATGATTCAATCGAAGTGATCTTGTCCATTGTGCCAGTTGAGAGAGAAAAGGTTTGGAAGGTTTAATAAGATGCTGCACCATAATGGAACACAGTAAAACCAGAAATGAAGATGTAGAAAAAGGGGAAGAGAGGAGAGAGGATCACAAGTCGAGTGAAAGAGTGAGAGAAAAACAAGAGAAAGAGAAAGAGAGAAAGAAAGAGAGAGAGAGAGAGAGAGAGAGAGAGAGAATGAGAATGGTGTGGGCAAGCTTTCTTTTTGGGTTTTTGCCCTCACTCTCTTTTTTTTTTGCACTCTTTGGTGGGCTTTTTATATAGTAGCTGGGCTGAATGTCAATCTACTTCACGCTATTTCTGGAACTTAACACACAGACAAGGGTTCGCCCTGAGGCATGCCGAACCCGTTCACTTTCTCTCCACACATACACACACATACACACACACACACATATATATATATATATATATATACACTTTTATCTCTATTTCTATTTACTAGTTTATACACACAAATACATATACACACATATCCCAGCCCTTGCCTGTCTCCTTTCCTCCTACATAAACAATGACAACACGTTTTCCTGTAAGAAAGAGAAATGCTTTCATACATAGCAACTCTTTTTCTGATTTGCAGCGGCTACTAACATTGAAGTTCCGCTCGTTCTCTGTATCCTTTTCTGAATACATAACATTGTCTCGAACCATCAAAAAAAAAAAATTCCAAAGAAGAAAAAAAAACGGGTAATGACCACGGTCCAGGGCATGTACGCTTTTGGCTTTAAAGTGGAGACAAGATAGATCAATAGATGAATTCCAACAAAGAACAGAAAACACTAAACTTCCTCTTTAAATGATTCATCTTTCCTTACCACATGCTTGTTTTTTGTGGGTACAGTACCAAAGCGATGAATATCATGATGTATGTTTATAGAGAACCATGACATGGTAGTGTAAAGGATCTAGAAACCTTAATCTTTGTCATAAGCCTTTCACGGGTTTTAATAACTAGTACCTACCATTCTTGAAAACTATGATCCACATTTTCCATGCTTGACGGAGTTCTCTATATATTTAAAATGTACGAGACGTTGTAGCCTAGACCCTCATGCTCAACTTCTCTTCATTCATAGTTAGCTTGGCACTTTTTAAATCATCATCAAAAAAAGGTGGTAAAGAAAAAGTATGTAAAAAAAAAATAACAGGAAAATGGACTAGGAGTGGCTGCAAGCTAGCGCAGGCTGTTAAAGGGTGTGTGCTTGTGTGTGTGCGTTGCGTGTGTCCGAATGGACGAGGGACCAAAAAAGGGAGAGACGCCTGCAAACAGAGAGTGAAAGTCCGACCCGACCGCCGTTTACAGAGACCCGATTCATTTTAAGACTCAGGCAGCAACAAAAAAAAGACGGGCAAGGCTTTTCAGAGTCCCCTTCCCCTGCCAAACAAGTAAACAGCCATGTCCACTGCTGCCAAACTGACATTAGGAGGATCCATTATTTTCTGTTGCGCAACCATTTACGGTGTGCATTATATTCAAGAATATGAAAAGGGGGTAAAGACATTTACAAACCAATCCGCTTGTACCATGGAGCCATGGTCAAAAAAGTCAAGTGCTAAATGTCTTTTTATTTTGTCCATAGCTCATGATGGCTGGTTTAGCAAAAGACGAAGAACGAAAGAAGAAATTCATGCAACAAAGCCTCAATATGAAAGAACTGGAAGAACAACAAGCGCTTCATGAGGCATTATTGAAAACACAGACAGTCTCTCGACCACTCTCCAGTGATCCAGTTTCAGAAGAAGATTCATGATATCAAAGCACAATAGAAGAACCCCAAAAATGTTATTCCTCTTTTCTTTTTTCTCTTTTCTTTAATCAAAAATAGAAGTTTCATTTCTGATCTAGAATCCTTAAAAAAGAGAGAGAAAGAGAAAGAGCTAATGTCTTTTTTAAGCGCTGTCGCCCTATACCAACAACAAAACAAAAAAAAATAGACGTGTTAGCGTTGCTCGTCCGCGTTTTCTCTTTCTCATCTTATTATTTTTTTTTTGAATTTACCTGCTTGAAGACATAGGTCAAGTGGCACTTGCCACAGTATTGACGGTCCTGATGCCAGGCCATGAAAACACCAGCACCGCAAGTGGCATTGGGACATTCACGACGGAGACGGGTAACCTTACCGGCTTCGTCGACCTTGTAGTACTTCAAGATAGCCATCTTAACCTTCTTTCTCTTGTGCTTGATCTTCTTGGGAGTGGTGTAGGTCTTCTTCTTTCTCTTCTTACCACCACCCAACAACTCAGCATTAAGATGAAGGGTGTTGTTGTTCTCGATGCCGTAGAAAGCCAATTCACCATCCACAAGGGGTTTGCCACCGAAAGACAAGAGCTGGGCATCCATGGGAATACCCTCACGCTCCTGAATCATGGCCTTGACATCGGCCACGGAGGAGGCAGTGCAAGCCAGAGTGTTACCGGCGAGAGACTTGACGAAGATTTGCATGGTATTCAGATAACTCGATTGTTTTTCACGATGTGTAAGGGGATGAAAAAGAATCTACACGTATAGCTTTTCATCGTATCGTCTCTCTCTTTCCCTCTCTGTTCATCTCCTCCAAATTTTTCTGTCCACAAACATACCTTCCTCACTATCTGGGAAAAAAAAAAGGAAAGAGAAATTCGGTCAAGCCGTCCAAAAAATCGTTTTTTAAAAAAATTTTTGGTTGCGTTTGACGTTCATTTTCGTCGTCACACAGCACAGACACAAAGAGAGACGGCAACCAAAACTGCCCGATTCAGGCACCCCAATTGAGAAATTTCGGCTCTCTTTTCCTCAAGGAAAAAGGCAATCTATGTTATGAACCCTTATGATTCTTTTATATACCAATGTTTTTCGCTTTTTTGCTATTTTCTTATAATCCTAACGTTTTACGTGCATTCTCACGCACAATCTCGTTATACTTTTCTCGATCCGTTCGCCAGATTTTCTACATAAAATAAATAGATATGTCGGTGACCCAAGATCTATCAACGAGACAAAGAGACAAGAAGTAAAGAAATTCAAAACTTACGCAAGCATCTACATTAGCACCACTTTCATCATTGGGTTCTATCCAATGAAGAAATCATTACGCGTTCGCAAATGTTTAGCATCCATTCGTCTCTTTTCCTAGTGTCCATATACTTTACCTGCTAACATGCTGACCACACTCAGCAAGATCTTCTCTACACTTTGTACTGGGCTCCAGCGTTCAGAACTGCTTTCGTACATATTGGGGTCATCTCCGGGAGGATGAAGAATGGAAATACAAACAGTTCCATTGGCATACACGTTGGGATGAAAGAAATCACAGGTAAATCGCATGGTAGGCGGACTTAAAGGATAGTCCTTTGGAAAGGTTAATGTAGCAGGAAATAAACCACCTTCAAAAGGAGTGCCTTCCGGTCCACTAATACCCAACCATAAGGCAGCAAAAGAAAAAAAAAGAAATGAACTACTTGTTCTTTCGACTTCCTTTCCGGCCTGTAGGACTTACGCAATCAAAGCTTCCCATTCAAAAAAGTTGTTTTCATCAATCGGACCTATGCATTGAGTAATCCTTTAGCCTCCCAAACTGATGACAACCCATCAATGGAGATGAAAGAGTGGAAGTCCTTTCATTCTTTTACCTGCTGTGATGCCTTCTGGTGCATTCAATGTCAGTTCTACGAAAGGAGGTTATTTCTCCATGTTTGCTTCCCAGACATCGACTGCATCGGTTACCTCTATACTCTGTCATCAACCGCTTTAATGCTGTTGATCCTGCGTTTCTGGGTGTATACATTGTCAAGATGGTTCAATCACAAATCAAGTATGAAATAAAAGAAGCAGCGAAAACGGGGCAGAAAGGGAAACGACGGACATTGGTCCAACCCTATCATCCAAATCAGGAAGTCAGTCGGACTCTTCACGAAGAGAAGAGTTGACGGGACACACTATCTATGTTTCTATCCCGCAGTAACATAGACAAAGCGAAGTTTTTCACATCAGATGACGTTTCCCCTACTTTCTAGGTTTGGACCGTTATATTGTTAAGAACACTTTTAAGTTACATGTATGATACCATTCCAATTAACAAGTATTAAATGTATTTTCTTTTTCATATTTGTTTCTTTTCTTTTTTCATATAAGGGAGAGGGAGTGCGGTATGTTACAGTACAGTTTAGATTATTAAGCAAAAGCAACAATAAAGAAAGAGTTGACGTTGTGTATGATATGTTCTTGTTTTCCTTTTTTTTTTTTTTTTTTAGTTCTTCTTGGATTGTAGGGACTGAACGACCCTGCGCAAGCTGTCCATCCAAAGTTTTTGTTCGGCTAGTGTTTTGGTCCGAACCACGTGTCGACGTCGGATCGTGGTACCGGGACTGGCAGTGACGACAGCGTGATTTTGATTAAACATGGCATCGACACTATCGCTCGAAATGATTTCAAATCCATATGCCTGAGAAGGCTGTTGTTGTTTATCCTGTTTCTTTGATCGGAACAACAATGGCCTTCGGACTTCAGTCATCTTCACAGCCAGGATTTGAGGAAGTGGGCGAATTTCAGCTGAAACCAGTTCAACCGTGCCTTTGTAATGAAGTTTCGTGTTATCCTTCTTTTCCTTGTGTTCACGACAGTATATCAAACAATCGTTGTACAAGAAGTACGTGCGCGTGTCACTCATTGAACTTGGATCATCCAAATCCACCTTAATCATGGGAGCATAAAGTATCAGGCGTCGTTTCAATGTGACATGAACAGGGCATTGTTGGATGGCGCGAAAGGCTTCCAGAACGAGAAGATGTGCTCGGCAATCCTGAATTCTGACATACAAAAAATTTCAATAAGAATAAGGAAAACCACGTGAAATCTTGTGCTAACCATATCTGTCTATTAACATTACCTGTCATGCCACGCGCTTTCGAATTGTCGATACTTTTGGGCTATCTGAGTCAAAGGAACGTAGTCTGAATGGGATGGATCACTGGCCTGAACCAGTTGCGATAAGGTTTGAATATAAACATCCAGTCGCATCAAAGGTAGACGAACGTAGGACAGAACGTTGTGCGAGAGTCGGCTCGTATGGGTGCCACCGATCTAGAAGTTTAAAAAAGTTAAAAACATTTCTCGAGTGATTTTTTTCCTTGTTCTTGTTATGGTTTTTTTTATCTCCTTACATCGAGAAACTTGACAAAGGCCGGAACTTTGTATAACCCATCAAGTGTGAGGACAATGTTGGCATAATTGTTCATAAAAGCTTCATAAACCACGAATTGCGAATACTATTTTATCATTGTCCGATATGAACAGATTCAGAACGTTAGCGTATAGAAAATGAATGTGTTCAACAGACAATAACACCGAATTCGGCATTGCCCGGAGACAGAGAGAAAGAAAACCTACGAGGCTGGCAAAAATATCGGTAATAAGTTGGGTCGGACCCCACATCTGAAGCCTAGACAACGAGTCAGAAAAAAAAACCTTTGCTGCGCCGATCCTATTTTGGTAATTACTACTACCGTACCTCTCTGCCAAGCTCTTGACAAATGTTTGATGTAGTTGAACAATAGATTGTACGCTTTGAGATAAAGCTTGCGCATCTTTGACAGTCAAAGGAATCTTATGTTTGGCAAGAGCATCCTGGCTATTTGATTGATCGAACCAAAGCTGAACTCGAGCAACAAACACGTCTTGGAATGTTTGTAGATCTTGAAGATACTGTGACTCGTTTAAACACAGCTGATCAAGGGCACGGAATTTATCCTCGACATTTCGAGCCATATCGGCGATTTGTTTGTCTGGGGCGGGGGATTCCGTCGTCAGTTAAGCAAGTTACAAAAGAAAAATGTCAGGTTTACCATAAGGTTCGGAATCATTTTCATGACTAAAAGTATTGTACAGGTCGTCAATAATCGATAAGTCGTCCATCAGTTGGTTATATGAACCTTGGAAAAAGGATAGACGTTGTGGATATGAATCCGATGAAGTTGTTCCTGTCGATTCCTCTCCGCTTGTCGATGTTGTTGTTGTGCTTAAACTTAGAACAAAGGGATCATTTGAATCTCGTCGACTATCCATGATAACGAGTACTAAAAGAAAGAAAAGAAAGGGAAAAAAGACTATAAAATAATCGAGATAGAGAGAGAGAAAGAAAGAGAGGAGAAAGGAAAGGAAGTGAAAGAAAGAGGAAAGAGACAAATGAAAGGTTTGTTAGTACGTTTATTTCGAGTTGACTTGTCCCACCATAGATTTCACGTATCCCGCGGAAAAGAATTCAACGACCTTTGGATGGATAAGATTTCAGCGACCGAAAGGAAAAAGTTGCCTTTCTGTGATCGACGGGAAAAATAAAAATAAAGATAAAAAAACTGAAACTTTCGCACGTACAAAGAGAACAAGAAGATCAGTGCCCGTGCGAAATCAGATCGTTTCCCAAGCCCATCCCTCTCCAGTTGTCTCTTCCTTCTCAATACTACTCATTTATTGTAGAACGTAAAACCGACCAATCGGCCCTCAACATGAGAGCAAGAGAGACAGACAATGTGTGGTATATTGTGTGTTTTTCGATCATGTTAAAGAAAAGAAATGACAGATCCTTTCCATTCACCATGTCAAGGGTATCTATAGCAAACAAAAAGGATCTGCAATTTTGTAGCCTCGGAAATTGGGAGCCAGTCGATCGGATCTCGTCTCATAATGCATGAAAAATTTTATCACCCCGGTAACAAAAGATAAGGGCAGATAACCACATTGGATGGAAACCGCAAAGAATCAGAAACACCTATTTTCTTATTTCACTTATGATATGCCAGTAAACAAGAAGGAAGAATAAAGTGTAGGGGCATCAGTAGCAAGAAGAGAAAAAAAAAAGGGGCGGGTGGGGAACTACACAGAGACTGAATATAGAGAAATAAAGACATAGAGGGAAACCTGCTGGCTCCGAAAAAGAAAACACGGAGAAAGAGTTATCAAGGGGATGCTACTTCTTTTTCAATGTCTTTAGAAGGGTCAGCCAAAGGAAAGGAAAGGGGTCAACAAAAGGAGGTCTGCGTTATTATTTGGACAAGAGAGAGTAAAAAAAACTACTGACGATTCGTCTTCCTCTTCCTTTCTCACTCTTTTTTTTTCTTTCCTCTCTATCTTTCGCTTTCGCTCTGTTCTTCTTCTTCTTCTTTTGTTCTTGTTCTTTTTTTCCCCTCCTTTTCTTCCTTTGTAAAAGTAGCCCAGAGTAAATCTCACTGACAGAAGGGGAAGCCGAAAAAAAAATACAATTATTATATAATAGCTTGCTTCCGTAATCATTACCATGACACAGATCACAGACCTGGTCCAATTACCGGATGTACAACCTGACAACATCACAGAAGTCCTCCGACAGCGTTACCTGAATGAACATACCTATACGTGCATCAATCGATCGGTCTTGATCGCCTTGAACCCTTACAAACAACCGGAAAAACAACTGGCTCATGTATCATCTGATTACGTAGCAGAATACAAAGATACCCAAAGTGCAAAATCGAATCAATGGCGGGAAGTCCATCTATTCCAACTTGTCAATCATGCCTATTTTCATATGCGAAGAACGAGTATCAACCAATCCATCCTGTTTAGGTAATAAAACCCCTTTTCTATTTTAAAAATATAAAGAAAAAGCAAACACGCAAAAAAAAAAAAAATAAACTTACCCCTCTTTATCCTTCTTTTTTCTTGTGTGATAGTGGCGAAAGTGGTAGTGGGAAATCCGAAAATTTTCGTCAGGCTGTGTCACATTTAATTGGCCTGAGCACCAAGAAACAGACAAGAATTCAGCAACAATTGCAATATGCTCAAGTCATTTTGGATTGCTTCGGTCACGCAAAGACAACAACACATGATCATGCTTCTCGATTTGCACAGTATCTCGAAATCCATTTCACAGAACGTGGCCGGATTGCCGGAGCAAAATGGATGCCTTACGCTCTGGAGAAATCCCGAGTAACGGACGCAGCACAAGACGAACGGAATTTTCATGTGTTCTATGCCATGTTAGCTGGTGCTTCGCCGGAAGAAAAAACTCGCCTAAGCCTAACCGATTGGTCTGTCTATCATTATTTGGTCCGTACCACAACCTCTCGCGCCTCCTCTGTCGACGACGCACAGAACTATGCGACCTTGCGGCAAGCCCTTAAATCCATAGCTCCGAAACACATGATCATGCAGCTGTTCCAGGCACTGGCAGCCATCCTGCACCTGGGCAACATCGTGTTCGTCGAAGACCCCAATAATGCCCAAGACGCAGCCATCATAAAGAACATGGATGAACTCACCATATCAGCAGACCTCCTCGGCGTGGACCCCAAAGCCTTGATGAGCAGTCTGACTTACAAAAGCAAGATGATCAAGCGCGATATTACCACCCTCTTTCTCGATCCAGCCCAGGCAGCCAAACATAGAGATGACCTAGCCCAGACACTCTATGCCCTCTTGTTCACCTGGCTGACCGAGCAACTCAATGAGAGACTCAGCAAGGAAACCGGTAATAACCATTACCATCACAGTGTGATCAGTCTTTTCGACTGTCCAGGTCCGGCCAAAACGGCTCAGGCTGCTTTCGATCACCTCCAACACAACTTCATCAATGAATCCATCCATCAATTCATGCTCACCAGCGTCTTTGAACGCGATCTCCACGAATACGCTGAACAAGGCGTCGCTATCCCATCCGAATCCTGGCCGACCAACACCGCCGTGGATCTGTTAATGCATCCCGCCAAAGGACTTCTAAGCATCCTTAGTGCCCAGGCAACACGTCAAGGTCCACGGCCATCTGATGATGAATTGGTCGATAATTTCGCCAGTGCCAATCGAAGCAGCGATCAAGTCACCTTTAAGAAAAGTGATACGGGAGCCAAGATCTTCGCAATCCAGCATTTCTGGGGCCAGACCACTTACAATCCTCGATGTTTTATTGAACGAAACGAGGATTACATGTGCAACGACTTTGTGGCCCTGTTTCGTGGCAACGCCTACAGTGCACCTACCACTAATGGTCTGATTGCCACCCTCTTTGGTGATGGCATCATTGGAGAAGACTACAGCACACCCAACCGTGTTTCATCACCTCAATTCGGTATCAAACCGCTTCGACCTCCTACCACGGTGGAGAAACCAGCTATTACCACCGAAGTAGCTGTACCCACCGTTGCTGATCAGCTTGTCACCGCCGTCGCCGATCTAACGCAGGCCCTATCCAACACCATCCCTTGGTTTGTTCTCTGCATGCGACCGAATGAGCTTTCTCTACCAAATTCATGCGATGCAAAAAAGATAGCTAGCCAAGTAGGACACTTTAAACTTGTCGAAATCACCCGGCGACTTCGAGTCAGTTACAATACCATTTTCTCCATGGATGAATTTCTGGATCGCTACGCAGCCTCTCTCCCACTCACACTTGGAAAACCGCTCGAACCATCTCTGTCACCCAAAGAAAAATGTCAACAACTAATGCAAACCTTAGGATGGGATGAAACACAAGCAGGTCTAGGTCGTGACAAGGTAAGGAAGTAGAGAAATAAGGAAAACAAAAAAAAAAAAAAAAAAAAAAAAAAAAAAAAGGAAGCGGCCAACCTGCATGGACTCGAGTTTTTTCTAAAAAAAAAAAATCTACTGCTCTCGTTTGCCCTTTTTCTTTTCTCTTGCTTCTTCAATAGATCTACCTGTCTAATACTGCTTTTCGTATACTGGAAGATGATCTGCGTACTTTGGAAAAATCAGAATCCAAAAAGACAAAAATGTCACCTACGTGTAAGGAGCAATTCAGAAAAAACAGACAGATCAACTCACTTAATTCAACGTTTTGGTTTATTTAGCTCTGGCACCCGGAAAGCGGCGTGACACATTTGATGCCTACTCTTTCAATGATGATCAATTCTCTTCTGCTGTCTCAGATGAGGAGTTTCTAGATGATGCGAGCCCTGTGAATGAATATGGAGCATCCGATCTATTTTCACAAACCCAGAATGAACCTATGCACGATGCGAAGCAGGAACACGGACATGAAGGAAAAGAAGAAGAAATGGCAGAAGAAGCAGAGCAACTCTCAGGCGCCAGACGAAAATGGCTGATCCTCGTTTGGTTCCTTACATGGTGGGTCCCTTCGCCCTGCCTGAGTCATTGTGGTGGGATGAAAAGAAAGGATATTCGGCTGGCATGGCGAGAAAAATTAGCCTTGTGTATCTTGATTCTCTTGCTTTCACTCTGTATGGTGGTGTTCATCGTCTTCTTCGGGCCTCTGATTTGCCCTCACCAAGACGTCTTTTCGCTTTCAGAACTTCAGAGCAAGTCGGATAAGGACAATGCTTATGTTGCCATTCGCGGCGAGGTCTTTGATCTGACCAAGTTTGCACCACATCACTGGGCTTCGGAGGTCATCCCTGACCACGCTGTGTTTGAGTATGGTGGCAAGGACGCCACAAATCTTTTCCCTGTGCAAGTGTCTGCCTTATGTGATGGTACAACGGGACATGTTCAGGAAGAAGTCGTGTTGGATTTCCAGGTCAACTTGACCGATCGCAACGCAGCTTACCATGATTTCCGGTATTTCACCAATGATTACAGACCGGACTGGTACTTTGAGCAGATGGTCTACATGCGGAAGAACTATCGGCTCGGCTTTATGGGTTATGAGCCAAGTGATATTCTAAAACAGGCTACCAATGTCGTCAACGTGGGAGATATCAATGCGCACCGTCAGTGGGCCATCCTGCATGGTGATATCTATGACCTGACCTATTACCTCATGGGCGGCCGTGCTCCACGCGCCCCAAAAGGTCAGGCCCTTCCAGCCAATGTAGATCTCAACTTCATGGATAACAGCATCGTGGAGCTGTTCCGGCAATTGGCCGGCACAGATATTTCTAAACATTTTGACGCTCTCCCTATCGATAAGGAACTGCGAGCTCGCCAACTTGTTTGTCTACGTAATCTCTTCTTTGTCGGCAAAGTGGATACACGTCGATCTGTACAATGCCAATTTTCCGAATACTTCCTCTTGATCATCACAGGCAAGTCTAGCCGCCGAAAGAAACAAAAAGAAAGAAAAAGAGCCAAAACTACTGAAACTAACATAAATCTATCTATTTTATCCTTTCTGTTTCTTAGGATTTCTGGTCGCTGTCATTTTGTTCAAGTTCTTGGCTGCGCTGCAACTGGGTTCTCACCGAGAACCGGAAGACTATGACAAGTTCATTGTGTGTCAGGTCCCTTGTTATACCGAAAGCGAGGAATCGTTGCGCAAGACCATCGATTCCATTGCGGTGTTACGATACGATGACAAACGCAAACTTCTTTTCTTGGTCTGTGATGGTATGATCATCGGTAGTGGTAATGATCGACCCACACCCCGTATCGTCCTGGACATCCTTGGCGTGGATCCCAACGTCGACCCAGAGCCCTTATCCTTCCTGTCCCTGGGCGAAGGCACAAAGCAACACAATATGGGTAAGATCTACTCAGGACTCTATGAATGCTCTGGCCATGTTGTCCCCTATGTGGTGGTTGTCAAGGTCGGCAGCCCAAATGAACGCCAGAAACCAGGCAACCGCGGTAAACGTGATTCACAGATGGTCCTTATGCGATTCCTGAACAAGGTGCACTTTGAATCTCCCATGACGCCCATGGAGCTGGAAATCTACCATCAGATCAAGAATGTCATTGGCGTGAATCCAAGCTTTTACGAATTCGTTCTCATGGTGGATGCGGATACCGAGGTCATAGCCGACTCACTGAATCGCATGGTGTCTTGCTTTGTCCATGATAGTAAGATTGTAGGTCTCTGCGGAGAAACCAAGCTTGCCAATGAAAAGGACAGTTGGGTCACGATGATTCAGGTGTATGAGTACTATATTTCGCATTTCCTTGCCAAAGCCTTCGAGTCGCTGTTTGGCAGTGTTACCTGTCTTCCTGGGTGTTTCTGTATGTATCGTATCCGTTCACCAGGGAAGAATCAGCCGCTGTTGGTGGCGAACCAAGTGATCGACGATTATGCGGAAAACAAAGTGAATACCCTTCATAAGAAAAACTTGCTCCATTTGGGTGAAGATCGTTATCTGACGACACTTATCCTTAAACATTTCCCTACCTACAAAACAAAGTTCACCGCCGACGCGAGTTGTCTCACCAATGCACCCGACCGCTGGAGTGTCTTGCTATCGCAGCGTCGACGATGGATTAATTCCACCATCCATAATCTGGGTGAATTGGTGTTCTTGCCTCAGCTCTGTGGTTTCTGTTGTTTCTCCATGCGTTTCGTTGTCATCCTTGATTTACTGAGCACCTTGGCCATGCCAGCTGTGGTTTGTTATCTTATTTACTTAATCTATCGTCTGGCTACAGACGCAGGTCAGGTGCCCATGATTTCTATCGTTACGCTATGTGGTGTCTATGGTCTTCAAGCCATGATTTTCATCCTACGACGCAAGGTAAGGAAAAAAAAATATCACAAAAGCTTTTTGATTGCTCTTTTTATTCATTTTTATTTCATCCCCTCTTTTAAAACCATTGCTTTAGTGGGAACATATTGGATGGATGATTGTCTATATTCTGGCCATTCCTCTATTTTCCTTCTTCATCCCTCTTTATTCTTTCTGGCATTTTGATGACTTCTCATGGGGTAATACACGTATTGTGGTGGGCGAAGGCGGTCAGAAAAAGGCATTACCTATTGATGAAGGTCATTTCGACCCTAAATCCATTCCTCTTAAAAAATGGAACGACCATGAAAGTGAACTCTGGGAGACGGGCTCGGTGGAAACCAAAGGCACGACGATTACAGCCGCCAGCCGACGGACCTATAACCATTCGGTTAGTCAGCAGCCTGTGGGACCGCACGGACCAGCTGCCGCCGCCGCTGCTGCTGCTGCCGCTGCGGCCTATTACGCCGCCAGTGTCCATCAACAACCACCTCCTCATCCTCAGGCCATCTACGCCAACGATGCGGCTAGTTTCCGGTATTCTCAAGCCCATCTTCAAGGAGCTGCGCCGTCTGTCCTGGCTCCTTCCCATTTGATGCATGCACCCTCCCTTTACAGTGAACAAAGTGCCCATATGGACCATCCCTATATGACTGGTCCAGCCGATGAAGACATCCGAAGGGAGGTGCAACGGATCACAGCCACTGCTGATCTGATGACCCTGACAAAGAAACAGGTCCGAGAACAACTCAGTAGACATTTTGGCATGGATATGTCCTATAGAAAAGATTACATCAATTATTGTATCGAAGAAGCACTTCACTTTTAGAAACCAAAAGAAAAAGAAAAAGCCAAAAAAAAGAAAAGGAAGATTATCTTCTCCTGTGTAAATCCCTGTCGATGGAAAAGTTAAAATGTAACGCAAAAAACAGGGCACTTGAATTTTTTCTTCGAAAGTTGAAAATCAAAAAAAAAAAAAAAAAGCGAATACTTTTTTTCCTGCATTATCTAGGCTTGACCGTAACGAACTAAGCAGAAAACATCAAGATCCAAATGATATTGGTATCACTTGACGATATGCTCTATCTGCTTTTGGAAAAGAAAAAAGATCATGGAGCGAGAAATGTGTACAAAGTTTTCCATCGTTAAAGCCACGCATTGAGACGTAAGCTGCTGCATAGGAAGTCTTTCCTTTTTGCTTTTTCTTTGTGGTAGCCATGTTTGATATATTAAAAACTGGTTGGCAAATTCTTTCTTTATGTGGAACTATACACTTGACCAGTGTCAAAAGTCAAAGACAAATATTTTTCCGTTACATTGAAAAAGTTCATGCATGTGATGCCTTAGATTCCCACTTGTTTGAGCTAAACCCAATGAAGTATAGTTATGCTTATTTTAGAAACGACAATAGGCTCCATGCATCGAGAGAAAAGAAAAACATAGCCAAAAAAAAAAAAAGAGAAAGGTAGATGAAAACAGTATTTTTCATTTTGACAAAATGCCCACATTTCCAAAATGTGGATGAAAAAAAAACTTCGTTAACTTCAAAAAGAACTGACATTTTCGTGCATAAGTTTTGCTCTCTTCTTTCTAGGCTCGTCTTGAGGATGATTATTTACATAGACGTGCCATTGATTGTCGAAAGAAGTCTCTGACGCATAGGCCATAGGAGGATCAGCAATAAAAGAAGTAGGCGGTTGCTGTTGTTGTAAAGGTGGTGGTGGTGGTGCGGCTAGTGCTAGTTGTTGTTGTTGTTGCTGTTGCTGTTGGTATTGCTGACTAACAAATCCCATAAAATCGCCCAGTTGAGTGAAATCTTGCATGTTGATCAGTGTTGTACTGGCTGCACCAGGTCTAGGCAAAGCCATCTGTTTGCCTTTACCATCCTGTTGTTGGCCCTTTTCATCTTGTGTTTCATCTAGGACCGTCAACTGTGGGGTTGTCAGATTAAAGTCACCAAGGTTACGCTGCATAGAAACATCGTAACCTTGTTGTCGCCGTTGAACAAGTTTCAGATGGGCGCAGTAGCGCTCCAGCATTATGCGTAACGTCCGTTCATCCAGTGGTTTGGGTAATACATCGGTCATACCACTGGTATAGTATTCTCGAATATCACGATCAGTCGTATTGGATGTCATTGAGATAATCGGTGTCCAAGTATCGTATCGCCTAATGTTTCTGGTAGCAGAGATACCGTCTAATTTTGGCATCATGATATCCTACATGAAAGATATTTAATCTTTTCAGCTTACCCCCTTTTACATGCGAGTCAATCGTGCATGAGAAGAAAGAAGAAAAGACTCGTTACCATCAAGACGATATCGTATTGTCCGTTCTCCAGTTTAGTTAATGCTTCCAATCCATCAACAGCAACGTCAATTGCGCAACCAGCCATTTGCAGTAACTTTGTAGATAATCTCCGGAACAAAGAGTCATCATCCACCAGTAGAACTTTGGGTGGTACAGACCACCCGGGGATCTGTGATTGTCGTTTCGGAACCGATTGGGGGATCATGGCTGTGGTGGAGGGTATCTTTGGCTGAACAAAGTTGACGATGGCCTGGTTATCATTTTTCGTAGCGAAAGCGGTATTTGTATTAGAAAGTATATTCACGCTGGTCTCTGCCATGGTGTTCGGCGTACTATGAGTAGGAGATGGAGGCGAGGAAGTATTCGAAGGCGGTGCGACCGGAACGGACGTGGCAAGATGAGAAGGTTGTACAGTCGGATCTGAGGACGGTGCGGGATCGGAAAGCTGTTGCAAACATTCCACGTGTTTGGCTATTTGATTCAATTTCTCTTCGCTTGCTCGTGCGACCTCATTATAGGATTCCAATATTCTTTGCATACCGTTTGAAGATTCCACGGACGTATGGGCACTACCATCGATTTCACGCCCGCGTAAAATCTCGCCTAATAGAATGGATATAAAGAAAAAGAAAACAAGGTTTGAATATTACTTGTCCCAAAATAGGGGTCATCACTTTTTCTCATATTACCCTGACCGATCATGTATTGAATTATATTTTGCATAAGTCCGTCTTGCGCCGACATGTGTTTCCGAAAGTTGAAGATATTTTCAAGAACAACGCCATAATTTTGACTCAAGCTTTGCATATGCGTGTTCATCGATGCCTGATTTTGCTGCAAACCATCGACTTGCTGCTGTAATTGAGATATTATGGAGCCAATGTCTTCATTTGTCGACGATCCCGTTAATGCAGAGTCCAGCTGACTGCTATGCATTGATCCTGTGTGGTGTGATGCCGTTGATGGGCGAGCTGACTTTACTGTCGTTTTTCGCTGGAAAAAACATCGAGTGATTGAGCATCCTCTATACATCTTCATTCATGAATAAAAACTAAAATCTTACTTTGATACCATCCAGTAGCTCTTTTCTGTTATATTTAAAATTATCATGCTTAAATTCCCAAGCCTATCAAAATAGAGTGAGAGTCAAAATTTTGTGTGTACAACTCGGAGTCTTAAAGAGTATGAACCAGTCGAATCATTCCTACCTGATCTCCATACGGACGATGGCCATCTTCTGGGTTTCGGATCTTATGAAAGTCGTATTTGTTTAACTGACGCACGAAACTGGAGAAATTGGAATGCTTAAAATGCTTGGGAAGAATAAATCTTGCGAACTCGTTGGGTTCCTTCACTACAAATGTATCTCCTCCTGTTCCCCAAGAAAGTATGTGGGGATATGAATCGTCTTCGAGCATGCTAAAAAGAACAGAATATGCCATAGTTACTATGGTTTCTGGATGTCTATGTCATGTCGAATTCAACCAACATACCGAAATAGCTTTTTCACAAACTCGGGAATCCCACTGCTTGCCGAAGATTGTGTCGCATTCATCAGACTTTGGTCGGCCTGCGCATTTACAGTGGGAGCTGGGCCAAGCATAACAATGTAGAAAAGATCTAAACGAGTGAATAGTCTTTTTGTGGCGAAATTGAAAACGAAACAAAGTAACAGGATAAGCTCCTTTGGCGAAATGGTTGGCTGCTTAAAGCTCATAACTCCGCTCTCTGATTTTATCCCGGCTCGGCAAATGCTGTCCGGAACCGAACTCTTACTTGTTCAGTAATACAAAACATTGTGTATTTGGATTTCATTTCCTGTTTCAAAACTGCAGTCTAACATAGAACAACTCCAGAATACAAAAAGAATATAATGACGATAAACAAGATATATCAGTCAAATAGAGAGAAAAAACAGGAACCGTGAAACAATGCAGGTATCACTATTCCGCATAAGGATCGATTAGCTTTTCTTTTTGACTTTCTTGGCTTTGAACGCACCTTTCTCCTTTTCTAGGAATACTTTAAGTTTACATTGCCCTTAGTGAGAACGTCGAATTGCTATTGTGAGTAGAAAGGACAGTTAATACTCGTTAAAATGCTCGCTGCATCGAAGAAAGTCCAAGTTTGTCTTTGAATTTATGCAGTGTTTAGATGATGCTAGCGTTAATGTCGTTTTTTGTATCACTTCCTCGGACGTTATTTTGCCTACAACATTTATCATCACGACCTTTGGAGAAATTTGCACAGCTAGGTATACTCGCCAGCAGATTATTGGTTGTCTATTCTCACTAAAACACTTGAATCAACATTTGTCTGCCTTGAGTTCAATTTCTCCTGCTTTTTTTGTTCTTTGACAGTATCATCACGGATCGGTGCTGAATATCAACACTAAATGAAATACATACAAGCAAAAAAACTGACTGATGCAAGCCGCATGTTTCTATCTTTATTGGTAAGGTCGTATCGGCACGAGAAGGAGATGGGATTGTTTTCTCGGACGTCTGGGTCCAGTTTGTTTTATTGCCTTTTATTGGTCCTATGCTCGCTGTCGGCATTGATTCGCAACGTTATTCTTATCTTTAAAACATAGATTCTGGAAATTGATTGATCTTCACTAAGCTCTTATAATTTACGCTGCTTATAACGAGAACGGAGGTGTCATGTGGATGGGTAATTAACTAGTTTCCCAATTCCCACGGGCGTGTTGTAGATTTTTATTCGATTAGCGTACCTAAGGAGAGTCGATCATCCGACAGCGCTATCATAACCAAAGCGCGAAATAAGCCAGTACCAGAAAGAAGATAAGCTTGAAGAGAATGGAAGAAGGAGGATCTGTGAGAGAGGCATGTCTTACTACCCTTGCTTATTAGTTCCCTCGATAAGTCGTAGTAGAGGTTTTGCCCTATTGCACCAACGGGGAAAACGAGTATATTTATTTCAACAACAAAGCAATATAAAAACAGTTTACACTAATCAGCCTTCATGACTATATATGAAACACGTTACGTTTGTTTTATAAGGCCATGGCAACGATCGCGGGCAATAAATCCATCTTGACAGATGGGCCAAATCTGTCTGTAGTGAATGAATTCAGATTCCGACAATCGAGTGCTGTGCGTCAATTTGTGGTGTTGGGAGAGGTCTGCTATTTAACCTGCATTCGCACACGCGTCATCATCCAATTTTTTGGTTCGCGTCTACAGATATATCTTTTTTATTTCCTTTTCTTGCTTCTTTCTTATTGCTCTCAGTATGAAAGAATCAACGTCTTCCAATGCCATAGATCAACGCTCGAATGGGAAGATCAAAGACATCTCGTCAACCTCTACTACTAACGAGAACTCCGCCACGAAATGTAACCACTTCTCACAAATGAAAGAAGGCAAGTAACGCGCTCAAGTAATCCTTTGATCCTAACGAATGAATAAACAAAACAGCTTACTGTTGCACGATCTGCGTGGAGTACTTTGAAGTACCACATACTTTGGAATGTGGTACGTTATCGGATTCGATCATGGGGGACGTGTTGCGCTCATGCTGCGGTTGTATAGGACACACTTTCTGTGGCGAATGCTTAAAGCAATGGTTATCCAGGCAAAAACAGTGTCCAACTTGCAGACAAACAATCCGACATCGCCCAGTGCCATCCTACACTGTACAACATCTAGGTAAACTCCATGAAGAGCAGGACGAGAACTTGTCTTGACCGCTTCCGTAGTGCACGCATTCAAAAATTGTTTTCCTGACGATTGCGGTGTTGCATCAGCACAACCTGAACCTCAATACCAAAGCCCTGATACTATATGGGGTCAAATATTTCCAATAGACAGTCGAACAACATTTATTAGAGATGCAGAAGATCAAGTGTAAGTTGTATCATGATCTTATGACCTGGTTAATCTTAATACGGGTACCTAGCCGCCGTTGTATCAACTGTTCTTGGGAGCTAGAACCAGATGGTGTTTGTGAACGGTGTGGAATCAACTATGGTAGCTTTGCAGCTGAAGATTGGGAAAGGAGCGAATCTGGAAGCAGTATATACGATGAAGAGGATGAAGAGGATCAAGATCTGGAAGGATTTGTTGTTGGTGATCATGAAGAAGAGTATGAGTCTGAAGAGTCATCCGATGGGGAAGATGATTCAGAAGCATCAAGGAGTGATTTCGGCAATAGAAGCGAGGTCGTATATGTCAGCTCCGATGAGGATGAAGATAATGACAGTAGCCAACATATTACGGAAATATACAACACTGACAGTGAAGATGAATCGGATGGAGATAAACAAGAGGGTTGGATAGATGAGGAGGCATCAGAAGACGACTCTGAAGATTCTGCGGCATCCGATGGAGAAGATTCGCAAACAATTGTTGGAAGATATAACAGCATGACTGTCCGCTCAAACGATGAGGCCGAATCCAACGAGTCCAACGAGTCTTCCGAAGCCGAAGCTGCTATTCACTCGTCTACAAACGAAGATTCTAGCGAGTCCGATAAATCTGACAGCAATCAATCAAGCGCCGAATTAGCTTCTGATGAGTCCGATGCATCAGAGGACAGTAGCCCTGTTCAGAAGAAGAATATACGAAAACGCATCGTCATTACTTCCGATGAAGAGGAAAGCGAACCAGCACCACAAGCCAGCACATCCTATGCGACATCAAGAAAAAGCAGGCGCAATAGAAAAAAGAAAAGAAAAGGCAATCGACGCATGTGATCAGTGACACACCTTACCTCTCTTTACTGATCATCCTTCTAAAAGACTTTGTACATATTATGTTTAAAATTCGTTACTGTTTTAATGCCTGTTGATAACCTTTTTCCTAAGGATGTATGAGAATTATCGTGCGATTTTCCCATAGCCAATATTAATCTGAAACAGCAGTTTTCCTTAAGGAACGAGGCATCCGATCAATGTGTACATAGCATATGTATATTGCGTGTAGCCATTTTCTTGTCCATCTCTAATAAAAAGCATGTCAGAATTGGGAATAGAATCATGGTGTTTGTTTATTACCTTCTTTTGTCTCTTAAAGCTGCCTAATTGCAAATAAGTTAGGAGGTCTTCCCTGCTACCTAGATGTAAGGACACCAATGGGAGCGGATTGTGGGTGCTGTGAAACATATTTGTGCCTTTTTTTTTTTTTTTGCTCTTTGCTAGTTGCGGCTTCTCGTTCACCTTCTTTCCCCTTTTATTTTCTTTCTTTTTTCTTCGTTGTCATGGAGCAGTGGCATCAGTTATGCATAGAAGCCTTCGATAATGACAAACGTGCTACGGATTTTATTCTGTTTGTTGAAGGCTGCGGCAAGACAACGGACGAAGGCCATGCCGTCACCCTGAATCCCACTGTATCAGAGCATGAGGAGTTTCGACCAATGTTGGAACAATTGGGATTCGAACGCATAAGCAACGAGACAGCGGCAACAACGTCGGCAGCCACTTATGTGTTACCAGTCACCACATGGACAGTATACGTACAGACCAAACGGAAAGCACGCGAAGCATGGCATGAACAACTTCAAGCTCGACTCAGTCGTCAGTTAGACGAGGCCCTTCCTCAGTTTGAGCCTCTTTTGTTGACGCATGACCAACGCATGGCCTTGGTACGGGAATTCGCACGACAGCACGGTGTCGATGTAGGCTCGGTCCCCTTTGTGAGAGGCTTGGTCGGCTGGCTACGGTTCCAGCTCCGGAAAGACCAGTTGGCTGAATGGTCTATCAGCGAATACATCCTGACCCAGAACGGAGAAGAGGCGATGTTAGCGTATCTTCGTCTGCTCCGAGGTGTCCTGGGCATGACACTCGTTTACCGTGATCCGACGGAAAACAGTGTGGCCATTGATATGACACCAACCGAACTGCATGTCATTTGGCGCATGAACGAATCCCTCTCAGATCGACATCTTTCCGATATATTGCGTGCCTTGCCACAAGGGCCAAGTGCTCAGACATACCAATGGAGTGATATCCCTCGGAAAACATCGTCAAACTCGATCACCCATCTACTTGTTTATCCGCAATCTTTATTCCAATGGCTTTACCTCCTTATCCAACGATGTTTCTCTTTTCTTCATTCCTCCCGTGCATAGATAATGAATACATATAAAACCCTTTTCTTTTTCCGCTGTCATAATGAACTCTTCAGCGAATAAGAATTTTCCTCAGCTAACAAAAAAAAAATCGCTTCCTTCTTTTTTTTTTATTATAATTAAAAATCTAGACACACGCTAAGGGAAAACTTCCTGTTAGGTTGCAGACATGTTTTTTTGGGATCGGTTTGATTTTCTTTAGTTGCCAAGAGCAGCAATGGAAGCATTGATGTCCTTGAGAGCGTCAGCCTTGGACTCAACAGCCTTCTTCTTGATGGCAAGAAGGGCGGTCTTGCGCTGGTAGTAAGCGGCGCTCTTAGCCTTACGCTTGTCTTCAAGCTTGGCAACAACATCCTGGTACTTCCAGCCAACTTCGTGGGAAATGCGACCAAGGGTGGTGTACTTGCGACCGGGCTTGAGCTTGAGAACGCGAAGAGCATCGGGAACAACGACACGCTTGACACGGTCATAGGGGGGAGGAACACCCTCGAACAACTTGATGCGGTCCAAAGCGGCAGCACCACGAGCAGTCTTGTGGGGGATCATACCACGGATGGCCTTGTACAAGATGCGGGAGGGAGCACGGAAGTGGAAGGGACCGCGGTTGGGGTTGACAATGCAACGCTTGCGAAGGTAAGCGTGGTACTTCACTATACATAAAAAAGAGCATTTCCCAAAAATGGTGAGATACACAAAGTCTTTGTCTCTTTCTTTTCCTTTTTTTCACCCGCTTTTTCTGGTCTCCAAATTTTTTTGGACTTCACTCTCTTATATTTCCAACTCTTTCTTTTTTTTTTTTTTACTTACACTTGTTGCGGAAGAATTCACCAGACACGTTGAGTTCCTCACAACGGACGACAACGACCTTTTGGCCGTTAAGAGCCTGCTTGGAAACAATGGAAGCGAGACGTCCGAGAAGATGACCCTTGCCGTCAATGACAACAACCTAATAAATCGCATGCCGAAACAAAATAGGTTGGAGAATTTTTTTTTTCTGGTAAGTAAAGAGGTTGTTGCGATACAAATAACGGAAAAGAAAACGGTTTCGTTTTGTCGATTCAAGAGCTTTCTTTTTTTTTTTACCTTTTCAAAAGTCGACATTTTTGAACAGGAGAGAAGAGAAGGAACCAATTTTTTCCCCAAATTTGATGTGTTATTTTTTTCTTCGCGCCTCTGTGGCTTGCGTGTGACGTTGATGATTCAGAGCCCGCCGCACTTCTCATGCTTCCTATTGAACTGTGACAGACAGGAGAAGAGTTGAACGTAATATAGCTTTTTTCTTTAATAAGTCAATTAACGATAGATTGGGGTTAGATACGCTAAAACAATGAAAAACAAGTGGAAACAAAGGGAAATGAAGGGAAAACGAGGTTGTAAGAGAAAGAAAGAGAAAGAGAAATTGGAAGGAAGGAGAGTGATGAGGGTTAAGCTATAGAAGGGTTTTTGTTTTGTTATATAGTTCTTTTTTGGTGTTTTGGTATGTATAGATTAAGATCTCTTGATTTTTTGTTTGACTTTGCTGAGCTGAGAATCAACCTCGTCCAGCATTTCTTCCAATTCCTCCTTTCTTCTACGTGATTGATGACCACCACCCGTTAGTGGGATCTTAGAATAGTGGGATTGAAGCTAAGTTTTGCTTTCGAGTTAAATATTCACATCAAGGAGAAATAAGTAATACAAGCTTACCTTTTCTTTTTCCTTGGTCAACCGCATTAATTGATGATCCAAGTCGTCTTCTTGTCCTGAGGAGGAACCGTTGGAAGAAGAATCACTTCTTTCCATTGTATTCAATTGCTTCATGCTACAATCATGATACTGTACAAAAGATGAAGGGAGAGAAGGTGCAGGAGAAACACTGCCGCTCCGAATGGATGTGGATTCTATCATCTCCATTGCCTTGCCAACAGTTTGTGGCTCGGGTGAGGATGCACCAGAGTACCGCATGGGACTACTATATTTTAGAAAACAGGGTTAGAGGAGTCAGACTGGCACAGCAAACAGAAAGTAATGCTTGATGCATTGCTCGCTTCCTTACCTGGGCCGTGAGCGTTTCATAGAATACCTGTCATCTTCAGCCAAGGCAACTTGAGCCGCAATAAGTTGATCCATCGTCGCGGTTAGAATCCTGATTTGATCTTGTGCTTGGCTTAATTGAGACTAGAATAGAACAACGTTTATATTCTGGTCAATACTCGGTTTTAATATTACTTTGAGTTGATTTATGTCATTGTCCTTTTGATTCAGCTGAGATTGGAAGGACTGTCTTTCTTCCAATGCTTGACGTCGGTAATTCTGTGGAAAGACAAGCAGTAGGTAGGATACAGTTAAGATAAATACTGCATGTATAATTATACGTACCTCTAGTTCATTTCTAGCTTGTTCAGCAGCAAATGATTGATCCCTGATAGAAGAGAAAGGAAGATAATTTAATAGGGAAAGCAAGGTTTCGGCTCTGCAGCGTTACCTTGCATTATCCGTTGCTGTCTTCAACTTTTCCAGTAGTAGATCGAGATCCTCGTCTTTATGCTGATTCGCCAATTTCTCGGCTTCTAGTTTTTCTGCCAAAACCGTCTTCTCATTCATCAATTCGTCAACAGTCTGGCTAAAATAGTCGAGGTCTTTGTTGATAGCTAACAGCATAGTAAAATTAGCAAATGACTCTCGGCAGTTCTCCAAAGCTTTAAATATTGTTCACACCTTCTTTTTGTTTTTGAAGAACGCGGATAATGGCACGTTCCTTCTCTAGTTCCTCTTTTAGAAGCATTTCCTCTGAGCTTGGTTCGCATGTCGTGTCATCGCTCGTTGTGGAGCTTCCAACGCTGAGACTGGTGCTTGTTCTTGCCGAGTCCGCACGACGTTCGCCCTCGCTGTCGTTCTCAACGCTCTTAACGGGTTTGGGACTTTCTGGCAATTTAGGAGTGCGAGGTCTTGGTTGTCCAACGGTAGACGGCTTCCGGAGCCGAGTCGTTGATGGTTTGTTGCTAGGTCTTGCTATCGATCGTTGCGATTGATTACTTCGGCTTGGCGTAGGTCGAGGGATAGCCTTTTTGTTGGCATCGGCTGAGGTTTTTTTCTTCACTGATACCGAACGATCAGGTGAAGGCGAAGACGGCAATGGATCGGTGGTCGTAACGGGTGTTGTCGCTGCAATCCCGGATTCATCTTCCTTGTTTGTCTCCTGTTCATCGTCCTCCCGTTTGTTTTCCGCATGTTCAATCCCCTTTTCTTCAGGTTCTTCGTGAATGGTATTTTCAGTGCCTGATAGTGCATGATCATCAAATCTGGACCCAGCTGACCTATGTATCGCCCCGCGACCTTCAAAAATATTAGTTGATGGAAGTTGTTGTTGAGGTTTCAAAGGATCAACTAAACATAGATATAAAAAAGAAAATAAAGGAATAACAGACAGTGAGTACTTCATTTGGGTATGATCAAGAACTTGATCCAACACACGTTCGCCTAACCGTTGCACGTGGATTGACTTTTCATCCAGTAAGTACCCATGTGCCAGGTCTTCTCCAGCTTTAAAAGGGAACATAGCTAAGGGTGGAGACAGAGAATGTGACAGCCCGGCGTGGTAACTTTGACGCTTCTTTAACATCTGTTGCGACGTTAAATTTTGAATTTTATGCGTAAAAAGCCCACTATAGACAGTTTCGGCCAGAACGTCAGGAACGAAAGTATCCAAAAGTTACGTCTATGCCGAATTTTTACCTTAGTCGTCGATTTTTGATCTTCTCATGGTCCGAAAGTTCACGTATGTCAGTTCGAGGTATAGGTGTTGCCGGCGGAGGATTACCCGCTATTGGGAAATGTAATCTTTCTCAGTTTCAAATATATCCACTCACTACCATGACCGTTTCTATGTCGTTACCTAGGGAAAAGGAAGAAGGAGACGTGGAAGACGTCTTGTTCTTACTCAAACTAAACTTCTTCCAAAACTTTTGTGCGGGCGACTTGTCTTTCGTCGACATGAAGTCTGATGGAGAAAGAGAATTGAAAATGAGGGAAAACGAAAAAAAAAGGAATGAATGTGGGATCAAGGAGACCGTCTTGCTCAATGGCAAGATAAGGGGAGAGAACGGTTTGCTTGCCAAGTCGTATTTCTGTTTTAGTTTCTCAAAACAATAAGTCTACCCGTTCTTTGTTTTAACCCCTCTCCTTCCATAACTTCATGCGCAAACAAAGTAAGAAAAAATTCCTAATACATCCAAAACCCTTTGTAACCCGGTAAACACGCTGACCTTTATCTGATGGTAAGTCGCTTATTTTCTTTTTTAGCTTCAGCTGACCCCTTCCCCTTCTCAGGTTGAAGGGGCGGTTGCCTCAGACTTCTATTCCATACCATCGGATACCGGAAGATGACAGCGTTTCAGCCTGACATGGCTACATTTCCTAATCGGTAGGCCGTAGTACATTAGGAACCGCACTCAACGCCTTTTTTATTAATTGCTAGGTTACAACGGTTCGATTGGTAACTCGAACAACAAACAAGCCCAGTTAAGGACCTTTTTGATTTCCCATTTCGATATATTATTCTTCACAGCAACTACGGCATTGGAGCCATCCAATTTAAGCACTGCACAACTTCATACAATGCATTGCGCTAGGAGGAGAGACTACCCTAAACAGGCCATGTTTGGTTTTATGGTATTTAAGTGACATTGTTGACATGAAGTGAGGAAAAAGGAGAAAAAAAGTAGCGCTTTGGAACGTAAACCTAGACTGCAGTAATCCACACGGTTGGTTCCATGGCAAACCAACAGTATTTTCCGTTTCGTCCGGATAACATAATTGTAACAGGAGACAGCTTACTCTCCAAACATTCGTAGTTATGTATTACCATGAGAATGTTACAATGAGTCGAGTTCAAGCAACAAAGTTCTGTTTTACTGCCCCTTCAATTCAAGCTTTTTTAAAGGTCAAGGAATTTATTGAGTGGTCCTGTAGCCAGGTTTTGCAGCACATTAGCCTCATGCAGGATACTCCTGCCTACGGATGCCAAAAAGTTGTAATGGACCACGCTCAACTGCATCCAGCTCATCATCCTATAATGTCTATGCAGACGCTGAATGTATTTCACTGTTTGCTCTCCTTTATGTAATCCTCTATGGACCAAAAAAAATGTTCTGTGCACTATGAGGAAGAGAAAAAAAACTCTAATTGCATCCAAAGCATTTTGCACCCTTTAGTAGATCTATCATCCCTTCATGGAAATGTCAAGCTGAAAGAATGACTTATGACCCCTTAGAAACAGACATCCTGCTCAGCCACTTCGTTTCCATCCTTAGCAGAAAAAGTGTTTTGGGAATGATCACGGGTCATACTGTGAAGCTGGTGAATGTACCAAGAGCCATTACTTGTTTATCGGGATTGGTACCCGAGGGGCTATTCTGTTGTGAGAGACAACAGAAATTACCCGATCGGTTTCGGGTCGAGGTCCGTAGTGCTTTATATACTTGGCCTTCTCTATCAAAATTGCACGCTAACCTCACTATGAAATAGAAATGCTTCGTCATGGAAAATTAGGAAGCAACATGTCTTCAAGACGATTGATGTTTCAAATATCATGTTTTCTCAATATGGAAAGCGCTTCCTTATGGATTGGTTTACGTGAGTAAAAAGGATAGTTCATCACAATCTTAAGCTGAGAAGCTGTGAGAGATTGTTTACTGAAGAAATAATCCAGGAGGGCCAGAATAGTTCAGTAACAAGTGCCCGAAACTGGCAGGAACCTTTATTTGCGATATTCTGTAAAGCAGCTTTCTGCGTACTTGCGGACAATACTAACAAAGACTAAATTTAAAAAAAAAGAAAATCATAGCAAATACTACTTTCCATTATCAATAACGATAGCCTGTACTCCGTAAATAAGCGTTCTTTCGTTCTATTTACTGGTTGTACATTCACGGACAGATTTAGCATAAAAGGTTTGGAAGACTAGGAACTTTTATTTTGATGATTATGGAAACGAAAAACTAAAGGATACGTATGGATTCTAACAAATCCAAAGCCTGACCAGCGACCAGACCAAACTAAGACATTCTTCATCAAAGTTTGTTTTCGCTATACAAGCATTCCACCAAGAGAAAGTTTCGAAATGAATGCATAAAAAAAGTTACAGATTGGACGGTAACGCTTCTAATGTTTCATGGATAATCTTGCAAAGAATCTCTCTTTTCAACGGTTATCCACAGAAGGGCCCATGGTTAGAGCTACAGAAAGGGCCCATAGAACTAATGCACCTGGTCGATGTGCGTACTGGAATAACGTGGGTGAGCATTCCTTTCCATACAGCAGTCTGTTGTAAAAAGGAAGCACTCACGGCCAAGTCACTCAAGACGCTCAGCATCGGGGTGTCAATCACCTAATTCCCCTTAATGGCCCGGCGGAACAGTCATAGTCTGCATTACTCTTTTCTGCCGAAAAATCATGGCACCACGTACACCAAAAGAACTTGCAGGTAAAATTCACTATCTCCCATACCTTGCTTATATGAAACTCATTTTGTTCCAGGCGACACTGAACGAGCCATTCAGATCTTGGAATTATTCACTGGTAAGAACTTTCGTTGGTCCAATGAATCGCAAGTTTTATGCTAAGCAATTCTTGGCAGACCCTACCAAGGGCCGCGATGTCCGAATGTTGATCCCACCAAGCGTCTTAGCCAATGCGCATGGCATCGTCTTTATACGTCTCGTACGTATCGGACTGATGCTTTCAGCCAAGACTGGTACTGGTATTATTCTGGGAAGGTAAAGTTCAATAAATTGAAGTTTTCAGACAAAACAATTTATGCGACTTTGTCACTTATACATCCACAAAAAGGTTGCCCGATGGCTGTAAGTAGCGTACAGACGGTCCCTGAATTCTGGAAGTGGGAAGAGCTAATGGATAACAACAATTGATAGCATGGTCAGCTCCTTCCGGCATTTCTATGAATTCGCTGGTAAGAAGACTAAAAGATAAGATCCATCCCTGTACACTTTGGTCTCACATTTCTCTTTATTTTTGGAATTAGGGCTTTGGCCATTTGGCAGGCGCTGAAATTATAGACTCAATTATTGTGATAAATTACCGTGGTGCATTGGAGGCGTTTATTGAAAGTGGTGGACAGCTTCAACTTGGTGTTGGCGTCTCCTTAGCTGCTGGACCTTATGGAAGGGCAGCAGATATAGCAGCTTCAGCAAGTAGTAGTCATGTTGCGGCTACTTATTCTTACAGCTCTTCGAAAGGTCTCTATGTCGGTAAGCTAGCTGGCTTTTTACAATTTTTTTGGGGGCGGGGGGTTCCTTTGCGAAGGGTTTTGTGTGAAGTGCGATGGCACCTAAAGCGTTATTTACTTGTAGGTTATTCTATGGAAGGATCAAAGATTTCGGAACGAGTCAATACCAATGCTGCATTTTATGGAAGGCCAATTACTGCACGAGAGATATTATCCGGAGGAGTTCCTCCACCACAGGCCGCGTATCGTTTGTATGCTATTCTTAGTTCCTTAGGAGCAGGACCAAGACCCGGTTTACCGTCGCAAGGTTACGGTTTATACCGTCCTCCTGGCCCACCAAATAATAGTAATAGTAATAGTAATCCATCATCCTACCAATATCCACAGAACAAAGCAATCCCACCTCCGCTACCGACCACAGCCCGCCCAGCTCCTCCTTTTGTCCCAACATCCACATCTACGACACAACGTTCGCCTGCTACACAATCCAACACATTGTTTAACTATGAAGAACCACCGCCGCCATATGAATCAAGCAGAGCATCAGTGGCAATGGATACCAAACGACCTTACGTTGATACTGAATGGCATGAGCCAGTCAAAGCACCATTACCGCAACCCCAGCCATCGTCAGACACTGTTCCAACCGTGGTGGTGGCAAAATACGATTTTGTGGGCCAGGCACCTGGTGATCTGTCTTTTTCTGCAGGTGACAGTATCATTGTTACCAAGCGTACCGCTGATCGTCAAGCATGGTGGGAAGGAGAAATTGGTAATAGAACAGGCT
The DNA here is from genome assembly GCA_000696975.1 of Apophysomyces trapeziformis B9324. Lineage (NCBI taxonomy): Eukaryota > Fungi > Mucoromycota > Mucoromycetes > Mucorales > Mucoraceae > Apophysomyces > Apophysomyces trapeziformis. Next base: position 71,089 of record JNDP01001300.1, read on the forward strand.
CGTTTCCAGCCAATTACACTGAGGATCTTGCAGATTAACCACTTTGTATACAACAAAAAGGACAACAAAACCAAATCATTTGGATGTTCATTAAATAAGTACACATTTTTATTTGAATTTACGTTTACCCTTCTTGGCTGATTGGAGGACGGAGTTATTGAAAAAGAGGGGGTAAAAGCGAGAGAAAAGAGGAAGAGAAGAGAAGAGAAACAAAATGAGAAAACTATAAAGGAATATAAAGAAAAGAACCTCGTGTGCTCTTAGTGAAAAAAAAATACATTACGGAAATCTTTTTTTTGTTTTATCTTGATGCTATGGAGGATGGATTTGGGGAGTTTTGTGGGTTCAGTAAATGTCACCAATGTTATTCTGTCTCATGGTGATGGATGATGCAGTGGATTGCTGGAGCGACCGACGCTGGCGATCTATGGAAGTATTCCAAGGTGATTGCTCTGTCCAAAGAGAGCCTGCCTCTTTTATATGGTCCAAACTATCGCGGTTTGTTTCCCATCCTCTCCAGCCGCCTGTCCAACTACGTACAAATTCGAGAAACCGGATTTTATCTTCATCGCTAACGACATCGTTGTTGTTATTACTGTTATTCGATTCAACGGGGGAGGTGGGGCGTGTTGTCGGAGGGCTTGTCTGTGTAATTTCTGCGCGGGTGGATTTGTCTGCCATGTCCAAGGCGGATGTGGGACGGGACCGTGGTGGAGACGTAGGCAGACGACGGATGGGAGCCGACTTTGTCGGAAGGGTTGTAGATTTGCTTGGAGGTAAAGATGCACGTGCTGGAATTTCCACACTGGAGCGCGGCGGTTTGATAGTGTCACCTGTGGATCTGGGGCGTGGGGAAGATCGTTTCTTTGCCTCTACCTTTGGGACCAAAGCCTTGAGGCGTTCGATTTCAGCCTCGTAATCAACGCAGGAATTCATACCGGCAAAGGGATCATCATCCTCCAAAGGCGAAAGCACTTTCTTCTTCACGGCGGAAGTATCGTTCCATACCGAGCGTTTTTTCTGGTCTTGTGCCATTGGCAATGAGGTGTCAGCGATGTCTTTTTTAGGGATCCAGCGAGGGGAGATCACGTAGGATGAGGTAGTAGAAGTAGTAGGGGATGGATTTGGTTTCCTGTATCGCAATCTTCTCGCAGATTCGTCCATAGATTGATGGGACTGTACCATGGAGCAATGGGATGGAGGAATAACAAATGCTAATGGATGGAAGATATGTACAGCAGCGAGATAGAGAGAGAGAGAGAGAGAAGAGAAGAGAAGAGAAGAGAAGAGACCAAAAGGAATCTGATAATGACAAAACAAAAACGAAAAAAAAGAGAAACAGAAAAAAGGAAAAAAGCAAAAGAAGAAGTATTAAAGTGGAAGCTATGTGGACATGATTGGGGAAAAGGTGCACTTAAAGGTTAAGCTGGAATAGGTAGAGTCCACACACGCTGGGGAAAAGAAGAAGAAAAAAGAAAACGACTGTTTCTTTCCAACTGAGTTCCCTTACAGAAAAACACACAACCAAGCCACCCACCTCATGAAACCCAATGCTGCAGTATACACACTCATTCACTCACTCACTCACAGAGAGAGAGAGGGTTGGTTGGAAAGAGAATACATACAGCTAACCTACTGAAGGAATACACCTCCTATCCGTCTAAACAAAGCAATGAACCTTAACCGAGACACTTACTCACTGCAGTCAATGCATTCTCTTTTTCTCCTCTCATACCTTAACAGGGGGTTGGTTTGGAGAATGGGGTTTCAGCAGGATATTCTGATTGGGTACTATTTTCCATACAAGACATCTCATTGGTTTACATTTACGTGTGCTTTCGTCAGGGATGCAGTCTAATTGATTTGCTTTCCAAGAATATTCCACCTATTTTAGGTACTTGTGAATCCCCATGCGGACTAAAATCATCTGTCTTCAAGCAGCAAAGGTCATACATAAAACGAAAAATAGAAAACGAGTCGATACTGCACATCCAAAGTACAAGATGTTAGGAAAAAAGAGAAACAAACATAACAATAGCTGCAACGTTTTTGTATCTGCTGAGAAGCAGTCCGTCCTCGAGGAGCCTACATGAAAGGGTGTGTAGACTGCATCTGAACATTGGAATTTCTCGAAGAATAAAAGAAAATGGCGCATCTGTTTCCGACAAACAAAGAAAAGGCCAGTTGACTTTTATGCATTCAAACAGTGACTAATGTATACGAAATCAATGGGACCTTATTCTTCATGGTCAATAAACAATGAAGGTATTTTACAAAGGTTATATCGTCAATTCCTGTTACAAGTAAAAATTCTAACGCAAAGAGTCCAGATAAACACAATTGCGCCTGTCAGGAATCCTTGTGGTTTAATTTTATGTCTAAAGAAATGTCTTGGAAACGTATCCATCAATTGATTATCCATATCACCTAGAAAATAGGCATCCTTTAACAAACAAAGATCTTCGGTCAAATAAGCATCTCTTCAAAGGAAAACAAAAGTACGCAGCTTATCTGAATGAAAGATAATCATTTCACGATGACATGGGTTGGAGATGGAATAGAAAGACCTGAGCCATCATAAACTGGCACTTTAAGCAGACCAGGAATCTTACTGAATGGACAACATGAGCCGTAGAGAGCAAATGGTTCCCTTTCTACTTTTGTCTTGCGCCGTTACCTTACCCTACCTTCGTGTGTGCTCTATTTTACAAGCTATCTGCTCAGCATCTTAAGCTTAAAGAATTTTGGTTTGGTAGCCTAATTGCAAAGTTATTGCTGTTCACCTCGCATTTTACTGATCCAATGCATTGCAAAGCTTTTACAAACAAACAGTAAAAAGAAAGGCGTCATATTTCTGATAATATTAACTAGCAAGTTGTAACAATTTACAACAGTTACTGTGTGCTAAAGTCTTACATTCAGTAGCACTAAGGGAAGAATGGGGGAGACTAACTACAATTCGGCAGGGCTTGAAATAAGATCCCGTGCTGACAATACTGAATTAAGCGCTCATCGTAGATCTTGCTTTGAATATACATAATCGAGCAAGTCTGCACTGGCGGTGTCAGTAGCACCCTCTGAAATCCGAAGACCCCGACTGAGTTTGTTGTCATCTAATGATAACAGGGTATCAGTTTGAAAAACGAAACTGAGTGAATGTAAAATACCTGAATTGCATGTCCCTGTCCTTTCCACCATCCTCATACAGTGAGGCACATCATTATTTTTCTCCATAGATGGATCATCTATTTCCATTTTGCATAAGCTATATTAATCATGAGTTAAGGGTGCAAACTTACCTTGCGCAGAGTAGAGAATCAATCCTTGAATGGATGATGCTGCCATGAATATATTTCCTGAAGGCAAACGGGGTGGTCTTCTTTTCTTGAGGGAATACATCCCGGTTAAATGAGTGTTAAAGTGATGGGAAAAGAAGGGATGGTATTTATGCAAACCACGATTGATAAAGACTGCTTTGATTGCTGTATCTGAAACCAAAAAAAAACAACCCATTGTCCTGATGTCCCCCCCATTTTTGAACAGACAACGATATCTAAAAGAAATGTTGCTATTATGTGAAAAATAATATTATGACACACGCAATGTGGTCTATTTCGACCTTTAAGATTGTTCTGCTTTTTATAACAGACCAGTGTTGACCCGCTCGCTTCGCAGCGCGTCACCCCTCCCCCCTCCCAACCCGCTCCCATACCACTGATTTAGGCGTTGAAGAAAATATAGTTAATATTACATAAAGATGTAAGCGCATAATGACATAGGATTGTAGAGGATATAAAAATGTAGAAGAGACATAGAGAACATAAGAAACAAAAGACATAGGTACATAGGAGAAAGCATATAATAGGTGGAGGTTTTCTTAATCGTCATAAATTTCCCTATTCATTCTTGCGTCCGAAATCTTGGAGCCTTTTTTCCAGATTCAGTCGACTCATTCAAACATGTCAAAAGCTCTTCTGACGTCATCCGATTTTATTTTCGTGGCTACACCGATTTTTCGTGTTTATCCTTGCAGTTAACCCAAAACGCCTCCCCACTCTTGAACGTAAGCGAATTGGAAGAGACATATCAACCGAGAATTTACAATTTTATTACGGAATGCAGTTTAGCTTATTCTTAACATGTCTTGGAATTCGAAAACGTGGGCCTGGGTCAAGAAGTATTTCTCTGTGGTAAGCATGCGCGTCGAAGAAACGATTTCCTGAATTCGATCGATTGGAAAGAGCATTGGTGCTAAAATTAGCGTGTGACGATATAGAACCCTCTTTCCACCGACGGTATGCCTGTTGTTGGCAAGTTCAGAACACCAGCAGTCGGGTATGGAAGAAACGATCGCTAAAACTATATTTCTTGAGACCTAACCCAATGTCTCTCAATAGCTCCCGACCTGAGAAATACAAATACCCTAAGTCGGCCGCATCAAACATCAGTGACAATTACTATTTCCAGAGAGACGTCCGCAGAAACTATCCCCGCCTTGCCGTCTACACCCAACAGGATGTTGCTGGATTGATCGGAAGTGGATCGGTGAATGCTAGGTAACGCTTGTCATGGGGAATAAGAAAAACTCGGCCGGTTGGCTGATCATGATGCCATTTAGCCTTCCCGCTGCTGAATCCAAGGATGAGACTACTGCTCCTGCTGAAGTCACTCAGGCAAAGCCCCTTGTTGAGGTGTTGAACTCTCAAAAATTGTACACTGTGAACAAGCTGGCTCCTACCCCCAACTGGGGCCGCAAGGTGGAATGGAAGATCTCTGAAGATTTCATCCCTCCTAATGATGGTAAGCAATAACTCAACGTGCTGGTTCAAAACCCTGACACACTTCACTAGGTTCCTACTTCCCCATGAAGGTATACACCGCGTAGAATGAATAAACTGAGCTTTGTCCTGAATTAGACTTTATGATGAACAACATCGCTTTAGCTTTAATGTACAAAATGCTTTCATAGATTCGGATACGCTTGTTTAGGGGTTGTTGCTGATATATCGTCGGTTGCCAACATGGCCGATGTGTTTGCTGCGAAATCGGAATGCGCTTTTAGGGAGGTTTTTCTCTGATCTGATCGTCTGGATTAGTATTTTCGCAAAATCCAAAGGAGGTGCGAGAACGTGAGTTGTGTTGCTTTGAAAAGCAGCACTGATGCATAGCGGAGGCATTCCTTCTTTCATAGCCATCCATGTGGATGTCATGTCATGTCACCGAAGACAATGCAGAAATAACTGTCCGCTAATATCCGTTCACGACAGACTTTCGCTGCTTAAACTGAAAACAATGTGCGTAACCGCCTTGAAAGGGCAATTAGGAGAAATAGAGCGACCTCATCAGTTTCAGTGCTCAATTTTTAGAACCAGAAAGCAAGAATACGTCAAAAATGCATATTAACTGTTTCGCAGAGGACTGTTGATCTATTCTTCCCCATCACGTTTTTATCGACGTGTTATATATATAAGTCGCCGTTTACTCACTGGGTAATCATAAGCGAGCTTTGCTATCTGATCGTATCTCACTTTTCTGTTCTTCTTTTAGAGAAGAATTTTTAAGCGTCAGCGTTCATTATACGAATCAATATCTATCATGGCATGTATTCACAAGGGAAAGAATTCAACATTCTTAATTAGCAATCATATTTTGAGCAAAAGGCGATCAACATCATAGAATAAAGAATGTTCACATGCTGCTGTTTGACATAGTCAAGGGAAAATCATACTATGAAAGCTTATTATCTACACAGTTAGAACACTGTGTCTCTGACATGCAAATGTCAATGCTTCTTATCATCGGAATCAAGCGAAAAATAATTGATTCATATCTGATTTATATTTCACAGACGTAACCTTGTACATTGCCTGTCTTTTTTTCTTAGGGTTATACAGTCTTCATGAAAAAGTGGAATGTTACTGATCTAAGATAACATCATAGTACAAACGGCTCGATCGGCGCTGTAGACCGTTTTGTGTCGCAAACAAAACTGCTTTCCGATGGGTCCGTGTTCTCAGCAACAGCACGCTGGAGAAGAAAAAAAAAGAAAAAGAGATATCATCTTTATAAGCGAAGCTAGAACCGAGGGAAGCTACAGGGAAACGAGCTAAGTCATTTGTAGTAGGAGGCTTCGCGCTCAACTTTCCTTCCCTCTCTGCAGGGACGGACATAGATTGGAAAGGGGTTTTTCTTTAGTAAGCCCGAGATCACTGGTGTTCCACAGATAAATATTTGTGTAGCCTGTGCGTATCAGTCATCTATTTTTGGAGACATAAGCTCTTAAAACGATTGATTGAACTTCGTTAACAATTTTCCCACAGCATATTTTCATTATATTCATCGAATTTATATACACGTGTTTGTTTGCCAAGTGGTTCACAAGAAAAACCTACTCCTGCTTCTTTTTAAGCCTCGTCAAAAACTACTTATCTCTCTCTCCGCAAGTAGAGATCATATTTTGCAGCTAAATACTGTATATGGGAGTTTGGATGCGGGGGATGCGGGGAAGAGCGCACCAATGCGTTAAGTGAACACGAAGCTAAAACAACTGATTTAGGCAAAAAAAAAGGGAAAGGGAGTTATCTCGAAAATTCAGATAATCTATGCTAAAAAAGGCAATTTAGCACCCTATAGAACTGCTCTGTATCGTTATTTACTCCGAACCAGAAGAAACAGATCGCTTGAGAGGACCGATTTTACTCTCGGTAAACGAGAATAAAAAGGTTATTCTTTTGATAGCCTTACATGAAGTAGTTTTAGAGGAAAAGCGATCCCCCGCCTATATGTCATCCACAAGCATGGGGTTACCCACGTGCGCATCCCACAGACATAGCCGCGATAGTTCGAAGTAGTCATTTGAAAAAGGATTTGTCGTCTTCGTTTTTGTTATTTGTGCTCTACATGCTATATTCGACATAGCCATTGATTTCTTCTTTTCATACTCTCTAAATACAATGACAGAAATAACCGATGAAGCTATATATTCTAAACTAACAACATCATTGAATAACCTCTATGCTAAAAATGAAAAAAGCTACGTTTTTTCTTGGTCTATAGTTACTCTCGCAGAAAGGAGCCACACATAATCGATTTTCTTTTTTTTTTTACTTGAAATTCAGTCTCCGCCTTATTGTAAGTTGTAGCCAAGGGATTCCGCCAACTGCAGGTGGTACAACAATCCGTTGTAGTACTAAAGGAGACGCTTCCTTGGGCCATCGATAATACCTATCGATCTTACTCCTTCGGAAATCAAATAGATCGCCCCAGTGGCTGTGAACCTTAATGATTCTATACCCGCTTCAAAAAGGTTCAGCAACATGTTTTCCCATTTTTGTTTGTTTATCCTAGAATGCTTTATTTGTCCTTACAAAATGCATCAATATTATACAATAGAATGGAAAGTCCCTTATATTTCTGTTTATGTCTACGTTTCACAGATTGGGGATGGGTGAAAAATCAGAAGAGCCAATTTGTGAGCGACTAACTTTAATTGCAACAAGCGGTGAAGGATAGAAACGACGTTGCTAGTGCGTACGGCGTGTAACCAAGATCTACTAACGGCGTTACATGTCTCGCATACAAAAAAAATTGACACTTTCATTATCGATAATAGACAACGACAAACACATCCTCAAGATATTTCAAAAAAAAAATAGAGTTAACGGCTATATGCATAGTAATATGCAACAAAACAGCTGCAATACATGAATGTCGTGTTTCTTTAATAAAATTCTGGACTAACCACAATAGTATATCCGTTTTCTATGGGTAATTCACATGTACTATACCTGAACGAATAGCTGGCGTACCATTTGTTCTCCACAAGAAAAAATGTGGAGGCTCTGTATCCGAAATGACAATTGCATTTTCGAACTCAAAAATTATAAAATCAAAAACGCCCTTTTGTTCTCTTTCAACATCGTTTGTTCTTTATTTTTTAGGCTCCATACTTTCTACTACTTCACAACAGTCGGCGCTTTTGGACGCTGTGCTATTGGAATATTGAACATCTACAGTCGTTTTCTCTATAATTCTTAATTCTTTCTCCATTCTTTCATTCTTTTTTCTTTTTGCTTGTTTGTTAACAAAAAACGTAATCCACTATGCTGGAGCGAACCAACTCGGACGAGCCGATGACTAGCAATAATGCAGCAGATGCTCATTATCACAGTACCTATCGCGTTGAAGAAGGCGTGATGGAGGAATATACCGAGAAACCACCACCGCCTCCTAAGCAAAAGTTTTACAAGAAAAAGAAATATTGGATCATATGCTCCATTATCAGCGCCATTATCATCTTGGTCGTGGTTCTGCTAGCGGTGTTTGTCTTCTTTCCCATGATCGCTCAATCACTTATGAATAACGCTGGAATTTCAGTCCAATCGGCTCAAATCACCTTTACACCGCCCAACAACTTGCAGCAGTCAAACGCCCTGGCCCTTGTAAAACGCGATTTTAATCCCCAGACGACGTTCTACATGGCGATGCAAAGCAAGCTTTCAAACACTGGCCCATTTTCTGCAAGCATCAAATTCCAGAATCCAATTCAGGTTTACTATAACAATACGCTTCTTGGCAACATTACGCTGCCGGATACCAGTATTGCGGGTGGCTCAGGACAACTCGATGCAACTACGCCGTTCTTGATTCAAGATCCCTCGTACTTCGCAGCTTTTGCACGTGACATGTTGGCGACTAAAACTTTCAGTTGGACTATGAAAGGAAAGCTTGATATTACTGCTCTATCTCGGTACGTTATTTTTTGCCATTGCAGACATTTCTTGTGTATAAATTACTTACCAATTCACCTATAGAACTGCTACTGTCAATCTTGACAAATCCATTACCCTTGATGGCAAGTGCTGAAAAGAACTACCAAGCCCCAGTTGTTCATTAGAATACCTTTGTACTAACGCTATCATACTTTACCTTAGGTATGGACGGTTTTCCTCAAGTTAGCATCAAGTCCTTCCAGCTTCCATCTGATGCTGCCGGAGGAGGTATCAATGTTGAACTTGGTACTGCTTTAGTCAGTCCGTCTCCCATTGGCGTTCAACTGGGTACCATCAAGATGTCCATTGGCTACGATGGTGTCAATCTTGGTGAAGTAGCAGCAGATGGTATCAACCTCAAAAAGGGAGAAAACATTATCAACCTTAAGGGTGTCTTGAAACCGCAAAACAACACGGCTGACCTGGAGAAGATTGGCGTTCTTTTCTCCAACTACATCGCAGGCAAGATCTCGAACACTACCGCCCTTGGTCTTTCTTGTGCACCTAATGGCAAAGACCCGATCGGCTGGCTTTCCGAGGGGTTCCAATCCGTTCAGTTGAATGTGGCCCTGGCTGCAAGTGAACCATTGAAGCTGATCAACAGCGTGAGCATGGGCTACCTTGACCTTAAGTTCAACAAAGACGCTCCCTATGCACCAGTCGCGTCTGCTCCTGCGGTGGTTGCTGGCTTTTCAATTCCATTCGGCTTCTCGTTGAACATCACAGAGGTGTCGCAGAACATCGCTCTTGGCACAAACACTACCGGAAACTTCGCGGTCATCAATGTGCCCATGGTTCCAGCTCAAAGCAACCAACAAGCTGGCAAACTGCAATTCGCCATGAACAACAATGCCATCACTGCTTTACCTGGAAAAGATCAGGCCTTTAATGGCTATACATATGCTTTGACGGCATCAGACCTTTACTCGTTCCAGGTTGGCGGAAACGCGACGACGAAGACGCAGACCCCCATTGGACCTATCACTCTTTCCGGCATCTCCTTCGAGGTCCCTACCTCGCTGCATGGTCTGCAGTTCTTGAACAGCACGCCGACGATTATCAACAGCCTGGATGTCACGGGTGGAACGAACGAAGCCCTTCAGCTCTCCATTAATGTGACCATGTCCAATCCCTCCGACTTCAGTATTTCCACTGGCGACGTTAGCTTCAATATGCTCGCTGACGGACAAAAACTCGGTGTGGTTACTCTGAGCAATCTCAATCTCGCGCGTGGTGCGAATACCGTTATGGCATCGGCTACATTTGATCCCAAGAGCTCTCCTGTTGGGCAAAACTTGCTGAGTACTTTCGTCATGGGAAAGAACAATGACGTTCAAATTGCTGGCTTCGAAGGTTCTACTGCCATTGCCTCTCTCGCAAATGCTCTCAGTGTCATTTCGATTGGATCGACTCTTCCTGGTCTCAAGGCGCCTTTGATTCAGGGATCATCTCTTATAGTTAACCCAGATACCCCCCAGACTAGCGTCGCTGGTGTTCAGGTCAGCATTGCCAACCCATTCTCAGCTGGTCTGTCCATTACCAAGGTTGTGTCCTCTGTTACCTTCCAAGGTATGCCTGTTGGCAACATCAACCAGGATATCAGCAGCAACCCCATCGTAGTATCAGGTCATGCCACTGCCCAATCTCCTGCACTCCAGATGAAAATGAACTTGCAGCCTGCCGCCGTTGCTTTGCTTCTCCGTCAACTTGCCGTCAAGGCCAACCTCAACACCGATGCGCTCGATGCTCTTCTTGGTATGGGTGGTTTCCACATTGAAGGCCAAAAGGAAATAGCCCCCACTTCCGATATCTTCCAAGGTTTCAATATCTCCAACTACGTCATGGAGGCTATGAAGGCTTTGGAAGTCGATCTTCAGCTTCAGTCGTCCCTGAACATTGGTCAGTACACTGATGATTTGCAGTTTGCCCAGAGCAATGTCAAAGTGACTACAGACAACTCGGTGACCCGTCTGATCCCTATCGTTGGTCAGCCCATTGTGCAGCAGATCGTAGACGGCGCCAAGTTGGGTTTTGATTCCATCATCTTGTCGGCTCCTACAGATACCAGCTTCAAGGTACAGATGAAAGGTAGCATCACCAACACGGGTCCCATGGCAGCATCGATTAGCTTCCCACAGCCATTAACGGTTGCATGGCAAGGAAAGCCTATTGGCACAGTGTCTATGCCAACCATTCAAGCTCAAGCGAACGTTGGTGCTCAATTCGATGTGTCTGGAGACTTCACTATTGCGGATCAGAACTACATGGCTACATTTTCGTCCTATTTGATCAACAACAATGACTTTATTTGGGATATCTACACCAACTCCGTGGACGTCAGCGCTCTTGGTTTCACTTTCAGCAACATCCACATGGAGAAGTTTGTGACCCTTTCTGGTGCCAATGGCTTCAAGGACTGCGTAACGATCAATTCGTTTGACTTGCCTTCCAATGATCCTGCCGGTGGTATTGCATTGACAGCCAAGACAACCATCAAGAATCCAAGTCAAGTAGGATTCAACTTGAACGGTGTAGGCTTCAACACCTTCTTCAAGAATGTGCTCATTGGTCCTCTTGCCTCCGATGGTGCTGCCGTGTTTCCCCCACGCGGTTCTGTGGAAATGAACATGAAGGGTCGCTTGATCCACCAGGATTCACAGGAAGGTCTTGATGCTGTCACCCAGGTCTTTGAAAACTACTTGAATGCAAGCAATACAATCCTTACCGTCGAAGGCTCTTCTGGTTCCGGTCCTAACGGTCAAGTCGGTTGGCTCACTACCGCGTTCAAGACCTTGAAGATCGAAAATGTTGTCTTGCCTGGTCCAAAGGAGAAGCCTGTTCTGATTCCTTCCATCACAATGAAGGACATGGAGATGGACTTTACCAAGGATCCATATGCACCACCATCTAGCTCCAAGCAGGTCGAGGCACAGCTCAAGAATCCATTTGGTTTCCCTCTCGGTGTTAGCCAACTGAACATGGACGTCACTGCGAACTACAACGGGAACAACATTGCAACGCTCAAGGTTCCTACTGAGAAGGCAACCACCAGCAACACAGGTGTTGTCACTACACAATTCTCCAATATTCCGTTCCAGGTGTTTGACAATGCTCACCCTGCTTTTGATGCCTTTGTCTCCTTATTGACTGCCCAAAACAGCTTGTCATTTGGTTTGGCCGGTTCCGCAAACTCCGTTGCTGATACAGCTGTTGGTGCACTCAAGCTGAACAACATTGGATTTAATGTACAAACTGCTTTGGCTGGTATGTATTATTTGATAAACAGTATCTCATTTCTAATTCTCTGTCTCAAACAGGTCTTAATAATTTCGACGGAAAGAACACTATCTTGACCTTGACAGTTGTTGGCGGCACGAAAGACTATATCGTGATTGACCTTAGTATCCAGTTCAACAATCCCTCTCAGATCACTATCACCATTGGTGATATCTCCTTCTCTACCGTCATGAACGAGTTCAACCAGGATGTTGGAACTGTCTACTTGCAGAACGTTGTCGTCAAGCCTGGCATGAACCAATTCAACTGTGTCTTCCACCTTGGAGGTTCTAGCGACAAGGCGATTGCTCAAATGCTTAGCGATTACATGACAGGCGCCAAGGTGCCTTTGACCATCTTGGGAAGCGCCCAATCGACCAAGATCCCCTCTCTGCAGAAAGCCTTGTCTACCGTTAAGCTCGCTACGGAAATGACCGGCATCCAGTCCAACCTTGTTGCTGGAGTCAAGGTCAAGACCAGTCTCATCGATGTCCTTGCAAAGAAGGCCACCAGTTACGTGACCCTGCAGAACCCGCTCAAGACTCAGTACGCTATCACCGAAGTTCATGCGGTTGTTACCTTCCATGGCAAGGACGGTCCATTCCAGATGGCTCACATCGATTACAAGCTTCCTAGCCCCGCTGTGGTGCCCGTTGGCGGCAAGATGACAACTGATGGATGGCCTGTCTCGGTTGATGCTAGTCTTACTGAGCTTCTTGCTGTTGTTGCCACGCCAAACAAGGTTATCAATTTGCAACAGAATGTTACGACTGTTGTTGGCGACGGATTCACTTCCAACATGTACTATTATCAAGACAATGTTCCATTGGAGATCGATCTGGATCTGCTGGGCTTAAACGTGCCGCTTGGAGGAGAATTGCCAGCCAACATCACTGATATCATCAAGAACGGCGGAAAGATCCCTACAGCTACACCTACTCCATCCGCTTCCTCCTCTGCTGCTCCTTCTTCGCAGTCCGTCACATCCACGTCAAACGATAACCAACCGTCTAGCAGCGAAACGAAGCCCCAGTCCACGCAGGCTACGACACACGATGAACCTAAGCCAACCTCTTCTGGATCTCAAAGCCCCACTGGAGAGCCAAGCAAAACGACGCCTGAACCTACTAAGGAAAGCTCCACCAAGTCAGAAGCTCCTGCCACCACAAGTGACAGCGGTCACCACTTCCTTTGGCCTTTCAAGGTTTAACTAAATCGACTTATTTCTTAACCAAATACTCTGTATTCTATATCTTTTATATGTAGCTTTACTTTTACAGTGTATAGTACCTACAGGTGTTTCTAATGTGGGATATAAACAACAATCTATACTTCCTTATTTTTGCACAGAGACACACTTATTGAACCATGCGAATTTAGTATATCAATTGTATCTCATTTAGAAATACGCATAGAAGACAATGTTCGTTTGTCTTGGACCACAGAAGAACGTAATATACCAAACTGAGTTAGTGCACTAGATGCCCTACACAAATACGGCTCCCGTAATTGTCCGGGAGTAACTGATTTAATTTTACGGTTTTGGAAGGGGTTTAATCTACGAGCAACGTATGGTGCGAATAAAGCAAAGGTTTAGATAGATTAGGGGCAAATCGTTCAGCTATATCGAAGGTTTTCTTTTTACCTGAACTAAACGTCTGTCTCATTACTAGTCTTTCAGAAAGTATCACATTAGATGGACATATAGAAGGGTATGGTGTTACCGTTGGTAAAGGTAAGTGTGCCGGCTCAACTGGTATAACTCGACCTGTTGACTAAGTTTTCGTGCATCATATCATTAACGCTATTATTTGCAGTTAGTGTTAAGAGATGCTACCTTTTGTTCAATCTAAACATCAAAACAACACTTTAAGTAGTCTCGGCCTTTGTAAAAAAAGATACCCTTCCCGTTAACGTACTCCTTATTCCATGTTTGACCTACGTTCATCCAAACCTGGTCATGCTTGGATGCTTTTATAGATTTTCATAATTTGCTTAAATAGATGAACTAGCCAATGTTATCTTCAGAAAGCTGACAAGAGTCACTTTTCTGATAAAGGGAGCAACTAAAGTTTTAATTGAGATTAAATGCAGACATTCTGTATAGATACTAACTGTTTTTTGTTTGTTCATTGAAGGATGTTAGGAACTATATGATTGCGCTTCTCCTCCAGTAGTAGAAGACAAAACAGAAGTAATGCAGAACGACCATCACGATGACCGTGTTTGTTTTTTTCGGATTTCTTGATCTTCCTTTGTTCTTTCATATTTTCAGTGATACTGTAAAAGTGCATCATATTGAATTTTCTTTTCTACGGCGATCTGTAAGTCAGATTTCAGGATCGTTACAGGAATTATAGGAACAGTTTATTGGCTGAAGCGGAAATCGAAGCTCTACAAGCTTTACTGGCTGCTACTTCAAGGATTATACGATCATCTGATTGGCTTAAATGCCTTCCCTAGACATGTTAAGCCCGCCAAAAAAATTTGCCTGCTTGATTCACGGAAGTCTGCCTCATTGCTTTCCTCGTCATGTCCTCCTTAACTTCTTTGAGTGTCAGTAAGTATCTGTAGTGTAAGAAGGCTTAAACGCTACAGATAAATAAACAGACTTAAACAGATAAAAACAGCACTCGATTCGCCCCAAAGGTGAAAGCCCGTCCAGCAAGGCGGCCTGCCGGAGATCAACAACGCCAGCAGGCTAAGGAAAGCGCAAGCACGGAAAACGCTTTGCAAGCTACAAAAAGTACTATCAGCACCCATAAACCAACAGAAACTACTTCCGATGCAACTGCAGCAACCACAACGGCAGCTCCAAAAACTACGGCCACAGCTCCATTAGCAGCCGCTCCTCCTCCCGCTACTAATGCTCCTCCAGTTATCGGAACCACTTCACGAACCACAACTTCTATTCCCACAGTGTCCGTTGCGAATTCAACATCAACTTCTTCATCGATTAGCACAAGACCACCCACCATTCAAACGTCAATTGATAAACAGACTACCGCTCAACGTCGAGCCCTTCCCATTGTCATTCCTTCCGTCGCTAGCCCTAGTTCAACAATAGACTCCAGCATAACAACTAGAGAATCCACACCCATTGAAAATGCGGAAGTAAAAGGTGGTGGACCAGCATGCGCTTTTGCTGCAGAGAACATCTCCGGGGATTCTGCTGAAGACATAGCAATCAAGTGTGAAGTGGAAGCAGAACAACCTGTTAATCCTTCGGAAACATCAAAAGAAAAGCCAAAAGCAAAACGTGGAAGAAAACGAAAAGCCGATAAAGATACGGCTGCGGCTCCATCGGAGACAAGCAAGCCTGCTAAAACAAAAACTAAAAGTAAAACGACCAAAACGAAATCTAAGAAAGCGAAGGCTAAGGCGGATGGGACTGGTACGAGTAGCAAATCAGCCGAAACAGCATCAAAACCAGGCGCGTCATCGACCAAGAAGAAAGGCAAAGGTATTGCCATTGGCGTTCCAACGCGGTCGGAAACAAGTGACCGTCCGAATGTCATTGAAACACCATCACGGTCGTCTTCGGTTGAACCGAAAGCAAAAAAGCAGAAGCGGGGTGTGGATCCATTCGAGATGCTCACACTGGATGACATTGACTATGACCCTGCCAATCCGGATCATTTGGAGAAGCCTGTGGCCTATTTCACCAGGGATCTGTTGACAGGCATTGTCTCCAAAACATTTAAGGAACATGAACTGGAGAAGATGCGTCAGAAAAAGAAGGAAGAGGAACAAGAGAATTTACCACCTGAAGAGCGCGAGAGAGTCAAAAAGCTGGAAGAAGAAAAAGAGATACGTCAGAAAAAAGAATCGGCCGACAAAGAGGAAGAGCGAAGGAAACGGATGCAAGAAAGAGCTGTGTTGGAAGAGACGTATGTGTATGCGGGATAGAGAAGAATTTGTTACTGATGTTCTTTAACAGATCGCATGCACCCCAGGTACGAATCGTTAACGGAGAGATCGTGCTGGACACGGATTCACTTGTCGTCGATCGTGCCTCATCTCAAGTGGATTATACGCATGAAGACATGGAAGTAGTAGAAGAAACTGCCATGTCACGTAAAGTGAATAGTTCGACGTATGGCAAAAGGAAACAGAGTTCTCGATGGTCTGCGGAAGAGACAGATTTATTTTATGATGTAAGACATATCATTTCCTTCTGGTTTCAATCAGTGGATATATGCGTATATTTGGGTGATCTAACTTCTTCTTGTTGATTAGGCTTTGGCACAGTTTGGCACAGATTTTGAGATGATTTCTCATCTTTTACCTGGCCGAACACGTTCGCAGGTGCGAATGAAGTTTAATCGTGAGGAACGAGCGCACCCAGAAAAAGTCACTGACTATTTGTTCCGAAGGAAGAAGCCCGTGGGTATGTCAACAGTGCTTCGTTTTTCCTTTTATTTTATTTTGGCTAACACAGACTCGGGTATTAGATATCACTAAGTATCAGTCAGCGATTGGGTACGAATTTGAAGAAGTACCGGATGATTTCCACAGCAAACAACTTGCTTGAGTTTAATACTTTATTTTTTTGTTTATCATGTAAATCAAATCATTCGAGCAAAAGGAAAAATGCTTCCAAGTACAAATCTAGTAAGAATCTAATTCAACTTGTGAATATTACTGTTACTGCGCATATACACATTGTCCATTTAATTTTTTTTGGCTCTCGCTGCCGAATTTAAAAATCCCCAGCATTTGTTTGTTTTTGTATATTCGTGTAGTAGAAACGAATAAAGAGCAGACTAACTCCTGCGAATGGAGGCCTTGATCTTTTCATGGTTTTGTTTTTACCATGAAGACGCTTCTGCCTTTGGATAATTGGATTACTAGTTTGGCAAGTGTCATTATGCGATATATGAAACAGACATATTCCCCCTTGTTTTGCGTATTTGTTCTGCAGGTCCTGAGGGTCTTAGTCAGCTGTGCTCAATGAGAGCCAATCAGAAAAGAACAGAAGAGGACAAGCGATATATTTGCTTTCAGTTTAAAGCGTACTAATATAAAGCTCTAAAAATGAGAGAGAAAGAAAAAGGGATACAGCGAGAATGTTGAAGAAGAAAACCTAACGGTCATAAAAAGAGCAAAGGGGGGGGAGACAGACCCAACTTGACAGCTGCTATCTAAATAATGGTACAAACATGGGAATAAAAGGGGGAGAGCATGTACGGGAGGCATGTGCGTATGTGAATAGGTGAAGTTTTTTTTTGTATATGGAACGAGAAAGAGAGGAAGATGAAGGCAAAAGAAAAAGATCATCGGGTTACTGTACTTTGGATACCATGGCTTGTATGACGCTGTCTTTTTGAATTCGGATGCAGTTTTTGGTTATGTCAGCCGTGGCAGGTACAATAAGTAATGCATCGGGTAATATCCTCCCAAGATAAATAAACTTAATCCGTGTTGATGAAGCATTATCAATGTGAGGTTGCAAGGATTGTCTCAAGCCGGCTATAGACATAAAAGGTGCCGATGCTGGGATGGTCAAACGAACGTCCTGAGCGTTCGACAAACGAACTTGGATAGGCCAAGTTTCCACTTTAGGTGAGCTCGCTCTCATCGTCTCGTTACGTAGTTTCTCGTCATCTCCTCCTTTGATGGATGACCCTACTGGATCCACGACGTTGCATGATTTCGGTGCCAGTGCTGGCGATGGGGAAGTAGCTGGTTTCACATCTTGGCTTGCTGCGTGATCTTTTTTTTTTTTTTTTTCCGTTCAAAGGAGAAGGGGTCAGGTAAGCATGGCGAAACAAAAAAGGCAAGCTCCACTTACTCTGATCGGAAGTTATGGGCACCGAAGCCGGTGTCATGGTCATGTCATCATTGGTCGAAGACGGGCGAGATGCACAGCAACCCATTTTGTTTTTATGTGCGTGTGTATATGTGCGTGAAAAAAAGTTGGGAAAGGGAAGAGCAGCCAAATATGGGAATCGGAAACCTGTGCAGCCAAAAAAGATTGGATCAGAGCGGACTCGAAAGCCAATTTCTTGGCCAAAGAGATAACAGCATACACATATTGGAAATAAGCAAATGCATGATTTGATCACATAAACCAAAGTACAATGTTATAAGTACATTCATAGATAATCTCTCTTTTTAGTGGCTGCTGTTGCCATATTGTGAGCACTATTGTTCAGAACATTGGTATGCTGCTTTAACAGTTTGTCCCCTGCTAGACTTGTCAAGATCACGACCCCTGCCACAACAGACAATGCAACATAATGCCTTGACAGCCACATTTCTTCCTTGTTATCTTTTGTTGAACCAGGAGTTGCAATGGTACTGTAACAACCAACTTAGTACCTTCTTCCCTGGATATCACTGGTCACTTACGGGTTCATAGCAACCCCTGTCAGAATATGGTATACATCTGCCATCTGATGCTCTTTCACAGATACACTCAATGGCACTGCAAGACCAAGCTGACGACAGTATACATCTGGTTGCACCTCATACCTCTGTGTTACCAAATCAAGTTCACACTTGGTAGCAACAAAGACCATGGGAATATGATCGAGCTTGTACTTTTCCTGCAATCATCGTTAACTATTGTGCTGTGGTATTTTCCAATATTTGTATGTATATGTACCCGCAGCGATGCCACATAACCAAATGAATTCACATCGCTCGTGTCATACACTAAGCAAAGTAGGTCACAGGCCTCCAAGCGCTTTCTACTGGACAGGATCTCGGCTTCTTGTGCTGCGCTCACTTCTTCCATCTGCAAAACGTGTCATTCACTTGATACTACCTGCAAAAACTTCATTTACATACCACAAGATACTTCTCAACCCCTTTCATTTCTACTGAGTTTACGACACAAAATGGCTCAGCTGTGGGCTGATGTTTCTCTGAGAATGGCTTATTGACAAAAGCTTTCAAAAGAGAAGTCTAAACCTTCATCCATGAATAATTGCAGTGATAAATCGATCCTCCTACCTTGCCCGATCCAGGCGCACCCAAGACATAACAAAGGAACACATTCCGTTGTATTTTACCCTTTTTACGATCTATTTTCTTTGGACGGGTAACTTTAAGTGCTGTTCGAGTGTCACCCTCAAACCCAAGGTAAGCCAAATACTTTAATGTTGTTGTGTGGTCTATTAACGTCGTCATGCTTCCATTTGGTCAGCTTCATATTGACAATAATCTTTCTATGCGAATACCTACCTCCATTGAGCTAACCATCCCTGTAAAGTCACAAATCCGTTATCAGTTGTGATTGTACTATTTGGAAATCCAGTGTTTGTCCATGGATTTCCTGGTGATGTGCTAAATAATGCGTCCATTTCGGAGTGGTTAAGCGCACCATCGTTGTCCTGATGTACTCAGTAAGCAGTGCATGACCAGCCTTCAAACCTTCATCACCTTGTCAAATACTTGGAATAATTCAGCGAAAAACTGGTAACCATGAGGACTTAATTCCACAGAGCATTCTTGAGGAACATCCATGCTGTTTTCACCGTTATAAATATACAGAATGAACCGCTGTTTCGGTAACTTACGGTGGTAACAGGAAATCCTCTCTTAACGATAAGTCGTCACCGTAGCCAAATTTGCGCAATACACTCCATGTAGTTTCTAATCTTCCACGTTGGATGAACAGCGAATGCAGGAATGCGAACCCTAGCGTATTCTCTTAGTTTCATTGAAAACTGATGGCATCTTCGTACCAGTCTCGGTAAGGCCAGCCTCATTGACACCTGTTGGCTCATGCTCCCTTACCACATCTTTCACACCATCGAGTTCGTGTTGTTGCAAAGGCGTGTTGAAGCATTTTCGCTGATGAAGTGAAGACAACGTTTCAGATTGTTGTTTGCTGCAAAAAAAAAGGGGGTTGTTTTACCTGAAACTCGTTCAGTTCATAATCATTCAAAACGTTGTCCTTGTCTGTATCGCACAACTTAAAGATCCTCCTTAATGCATCAACACACTGCGGTTTAAGTACCTACAGCATGCCACTAGTGCATTAGTCTCCTATGTGTATATTCTCAGCTACGTACATGCTCTCTAGAGTCATACAATGGCGCGGTTGGATGTAAGACTGCCTTCTGTGCAAAGTAGAAGACTTCCGATACATTAAGTAATTGTTTAGCAGAGCACTCTACACAGGTCTCGACTTCCTACGGCAATATGAATAACGAATCGTCCAGGTTTTGTGATCGTTTTGCAAACCTTAAACTCATTCATTATAGGTATGACTTCGTCCTCTAAACTTTGGTTTGTAACGTCTTCTCCTCGTAAATCAATCTTGTTGCCGACAAGAACAGAAGGGACCTATTCCCACATTCTCCATCAATAAGGTAGTTTAGTGCCAAGTCCTTGCTACCCACGTTGACACCCAGTGATCGTATATAAGGTAGCCAGTAGAGTGGTAAACGATTAAAAGTGTTGGGATCGTCGATTGCATATACAATGCAAATGACATGTGCTTTACGAATTTCGGCTTCCAGCTGTTCACGATGCTCAGGACGTGCTGCCAAGTATTAGACAGAGTTCTCTTTCTCTTTTTTTGGAACACAAGATAAATGGACTTCTCGCAATGTACCTGATGAATCCATAATATGCATCGTCACGTTTTCTGGAGTCACCTCTGGAGGAATGGTCACCTCGGGAACAAGGTGTTGCACCTTTTATATTTTTTGCGCAGGTGAGTCGGTCGATGGAGATAAGTAAAGAAGAAAGCTGGTGTATTGGCTTGCTTACATTGGGAATGAAAGTCTCTTTAATCAACGAAGTTATGATCGTACTTTTGCCGACACCCTCTGGTAAGTGCATTATGAGTATACAGAAAATGTCTAAAGCCGAAAGTCAATGATCCTGGTCCGCTATACGTACCGTCTCCCACAAGTAAAATGCGTACGTCTCGTCGCATATCGGAAGTAGTTGGTGACAAAAGGACAAGCGGGAAACGGTGTGGCGCGTAGTTTGCGATGAAGATGACTGGACCGCTGCGTGATAGGGTGATGAAGTCTCCGCGATAGTGTTTATACTATAACACCTTTTGGTGACTCGTGAACGTGTCGCTACTGCAAACCAGCAAGAAAAGAGAAGAAAAAAAAAAGGGCCGGGCCAGGGCCGGCCGCGTAGTCTGATACAGCTGGCGGAGTTGGAAAACGCACACCATGCTCTAAAGGAATCTTGCCCAAAGAAAACGGTGGAAGAGGATCGAAAATGAGATATAGGTATAGTGCAGACATGTTCATCAAACAGTTATATTGCAAATAGTGTGGATGAATTAGCAAATGCAATAATGGTGATAAACTTAAATCAACTTATAGTCTGGGCCGCAGGGGGTTCATCGTGGCCAGTGATGTATTCACGGCCGTGACCCATTGATCCACACACAGATGCGTAATATTCAGTTTCATATGCTTCAAAATACGACACAGTTACTGTTTGTCGGTAATACACAACGTTATAGTTTTTATCTTGTTCAGTTTCGCTTTATCAAAGCCTAGTTCAGGCCTCATTAAGGAGACAAGCTTGATCGTCTTCAGTGCATGAATAGAAAGAATGAGGATGAAAACGCTATTAGAATGGGTTTTTACTAGCAGAAATGCTTATGTATCGGGCAGCTTTTTTTAACCAAGGTTTTATTCTGTATCATACAGCTTTATGAGCAGGTGATCTGTATCAAGATCCTCGACTTCAATTATCGAGATATCGCTTATTAGACTTAAATGCATTCAGCAGCTAGATGCCTAATGTTAAGCTATCAGGCATTCACTCTTCGTACGCCTTCTCTCCTCTAATCTCCGGTAGCATCTTAGTTGACAGCCTCAATTAGTTGCTACCTGTTGAATAAAGTTAAATATCCACCTGGGAAACACACGAAGTTTATCAGAGCGAACTTATCATGCGACTTTCTTCGGATGGTGATTTCCTGATTATGCTTTTATGAATTGCGTGTCTGCATGAAATTTCTCGTTTCACAGCTACCGATCAATTTATTCCACGTCGTTTACAGATCCAACGCTGATCTTTTACTGGCTCGGTAAGTGATCCATATATAAACTACGTATGGTAAGGTGATTACACGGTTACACAGCAGCTCGTTAAGGTGAAGAGTATGAAAACTGCTCTATTCATATCACTTGATGTCTGAAACAGCTTTCCGAGAAGGATACAAACCAGCAAGCCAAGTAATCTTTCACAGACATGCAACTATTACAGTTGTACCAATATGCTTGTTTTCAATTGGAAATGTGATACGACAGGAAAACGCTTAAAGTTTCCTTGTGACGCGAATTTCTGCATATGCGTTTCTTTTCAAAAAATTAATTCTTCTACTGTCGGATATGAGGATACGAATTCGTCACGCCCATGGCATTGCCACACTCGACAATGTGCTTCCAGAGCATACTGTGTTCCAACTGCGCCAAAATATTGCAGCAGCATTAAAGCAACCTCATCATGAGTGCATCCAAAGTACGTTCCTTGAGTCATGATTTATAACTAATTGTTTTAGTCTCTGCCGGCTATCCACCACGCCCATTGGATAACGATGCAGCTTCGTTACGCGACGTGAATCTTCGGGACGGAGATGCGCTTCACGTCACTGTCACCGAATATATTCCTCCACCCCCTATAACCGATGTGGAAGAGACACATGCTGTGGAAACAGAAGGAGGGTTCCTGACCCTGAGGGTACTTCTGCATCAAAGCTTTTCCGGTAATATTTTGTTGCGCTAACTAAATCAAACAGGTTATGGAGGATGACAACTCCTGTCTTTTCCGGTCAATAGGTAAGAGTTGGCTCGTCCTTTATTAAAAACAAAGACTTGACAGATTCAAATTAATAGGGTAACCTGTTTGTAACAAACCCTTAAGAGATGCAACGTTAACGCTGTTTATTTTAGCTATGCTTTAGAACGCAACACCAACATGGCGGGAGAATTGCGCAATGGTAAGGCAGAAAAGTGGGTGGATTATGCGTAGCAGATAGCCTAACAGCGTATTAGTTGCTGCGATTTGCATTCAAGGTGATTCAGAAATATATAGCGAGGCAATTTTGGGGTAAGGATTATGCAGGAATAAAAGTGCTGTTTCACTGACTATTGTATGTTAGAAAGGAACGAGGTCAGCAGCAATACCAAAGCTAACGTTTGATCAACTTGCTTAACGAAAATTGTCAGACAAGTACATCAATTGGATCCAATCAAAAGACGCCTGGGGCGGCGCTATTGGTAGGACTTTTGCGATTTGTACTCGTGCTTGGAAGTTAATCGAAAAATCCGACTTATAGAATTATCTGTCTTTTCAAAGTACTTTGGCGTAGGTCAGAATTAATTTTAATCTATATTATTATGTGCCTTTACTAAATCTGGATGCCTTCAGAGATTGACAGTATAGACGTTCAGACTGGGCGGATTGATAAATTTGGTAAGAGCTGGCGAGTTATATGATGTTTACGAGGCTAAATGTAAGGCTTTAGGCGAAGGGGCCTATGGTGATCGTATCCTAGTCATGTATTCAGGAATCCGTAAGGTTTTGGACGCTCATGGGTGCTTAACTTATCAGTCAAACAGATTATGATGCATTAGCATTGGCACCAGCAGCAGGTTGCAGCCCGGAATTTGATCAGACGCGCTTTTCCAGCGATGACCAACATATTCTGCTTGCTGCTCAGCAACTAGCTGAAATTTTACGAAAGGTCTGTTGATAAGCTTGCGAGCTATACGAGTACTAAACAGTGATTCCTGCTCAGCAACACAAATATACAGACGTGGCCAATTTCACGTTAAAGTGCGAACAATGTCAGACAGGTCTGAAAGGCGAAAAAGGTAATTGCTGTTTTATAACTAATCTATCATGTCTAAAGCCTTAAATATCACTATTAGACGCGCAAAACCATGCAAAGGCAAGTGAGATCGCCGTAATAATAATGCACGCTGACGTAAACACTTGTTTTGCAGATGACAGGTCACACAAACTTCGTAGAGTACAAATGCTAGGTATATGTCGGCTCGCAGTTACCTAAACAGCAGTATCAGTATCGTCTAGCGCATGTTCATGGCTCTAGTCTGATAACACAAAACTTCGAATATATGTCAAAATAGAGAAATGATTATATCCTATTGATCTTTCTATCCCATGAATGTAATTCCAAATCATAAATGTGATAATGAGCGGACGAAACTGGAAACAGCGTGTTTGCATCTTATTACCACGTCCAAGATAAGCAATTCCCTTGTGTTACAATAAACAAGAGAACATATAATGCTCTTCGGAGCTAACAAAAAAACCAATGCTTTGTTTTTGTTCAGTACGGTGTTTATTTACTGCAATCGAGTTCTTTAGATGAAGCCAATCTATCAGATATCACCCAGGTTAGCATACTCAATAACACAAATAGTCTTTGTATAATTTACCTTGTTAGCGACATCAAGAGCATCGACATCAGCGGTCAAACGGACGTAGGCCTTCTTCTGACCGTCGGGTCTTTACAAATAACATTGTTAGCCTTTTCCCTACCAACGATTCTCTATGCGCGTTCGTCTTACCTGATGAGGGTGTTGATCTTGGCAGCCTCGACGTCATAGAGTCTCTTGACGGCATCCTTGATCTGTCTCTTGTTGGCCTTAACATCGACGATGAAGGTCAAAGTGTTGTGCTCTTCAATCTTCTTCATGGAGGTCTCGGTGTTCAAGGGGTAGCGAACGACGCGGTACTGGTCCATGCGGGGGGCATGGGGAATAGACTTGCGAGCATACTTGGGCTTGCGAGCCAACTTCAACGTCTTGGGGATGTGGAAGTGGGTCGAGGTACGGATCTTGCGGACAGCTTTGCCGTGAACACCCTTAAGGGCAGCCTTCTTGGCAGCTTGAGCCTTGGCCTTGGGAGCTAAGAAGAAATGCCGAATATATGGGTGAGTCCATTCGACAAAAAATAACAACCGTTTCAGCGCATGCAGTTCGTCGTCATTAGGTCGAGTCGCACGAGTTGTCGATGAGGATGTCAAAAAGAAGCCTTTCTTTTTCATTCGCTGCATGTTATTTGCTTTTCTTTTTCTGTTCTTCTTTTTCGGTGTACCCATCCACCCATCCATCCATTCATCGAACTCGACATTTGTTCTCTCTCATGCTCTTCATCGACGTCTGAACTGATGCTGTATAGGTTTATGATTATTACCTGAGTTTGCCATTACTTTAGATCGACCACTCAAAGAGGAGGAAGAGGATTCTTCACCGACAGGAGCACACCATGTTCGTGTGTGCCGGACAACCCAATGCCCGTTGGTGCGGCGGAGTGATTACCGGACGCCGAATGGACAATTATAATTTCCCTGTAGGATTCGCTGTACGTCACGCCATGGGTACCGGACTCCCCCTTACTTATTTAAGCAATTAGGAAGTATCCAATAAGCATATAAACATATCAGATCTTATTCCAATATCTTAATCTCAATTATTAACTATATCGTTAATGATCTCTAGTTTTGGCATCAATAACTATTATTGCTTCTTTGCTAAGACAATTGTTCGACTGTCTGTAAAACGATCGGGAGAAGGAATATTATTCCAGTTGAGTTGTTAATGACGTCATCTGTTATTGGTGTGCTTAGCGAATTCCCTACTTTACTGTTGCCAAAACCCTGGCGCGAATTTTTTTTCTTTTCCAACAAACAGCTTTGAACGCCATGTCCCTCGTTAACAGACCCAACAACGTCCTTGCCCAGCAAAGATTCTTCCAAGTACGTTGCTATTAGCACACGAACTGTTCATCATATGTCTTACGCACCTCCATTAGGCCCCTTCCAACCAGCTCTTGTGGCTTCGCGGACCCAGAGATAAGTTGTTCGTCTACTCTACCTTTGCCGTTCTCGGTGTCGGTCTTCTCGGAAGTGTCTGGGGTACCGTCAACATGGCTCGCGTATGTTTACATGAATTTAATCGTAGCAAGAAAGCTAATCTTATCTCTGAATTTTTCTATACAGGGTATCAAAGATTAAATTTCATAGAATCCAAGAAAACTACTAGATGTGTTTGTATCAAGAAAGACAAGAATGCTATCTGCTCTATAAATCAAATGCGTATTTACAACAATATTTGGACAATTCTCTACCAGTTATTGACCGATGTTCGCGTGGAGCTTTTCTTTTTCTTTTTCAATTTTTGCTTTAACATCGGGATACCCTGGACAGCGAAAGCTATGCAGTGGCGCCACTTTTTTTCAAAGGTCCGCATGAAAAGTATCCAATTGTCTTGTCTGAAGTTTTATTCGATCAACGTCTACAAAACTTTCTATCTGTCTATATCAAACATTTACATTTAATGTAACAATACGACATAAGGTGGCTAAGCTTTATCCGAGCTAGCTACTAGATCACCTACATCTTAAATGCTGCAGATCGCAGACGTGGTATCCATATTGTCTGTTGGCTTGGTGTTTGTTGGCTATCACCAAATCACCAACTTGGTTTATCACATGCTGGCGATTCTCATGCTCAGGTACGAAAAGTGAGCAAATGTAGCCTGCATGGCAGGAACCGTGCCAACTGTTGCCTGAGCATGGAATTTGCTGCACTCTTACATTACGATATATCACTGTTAAGCTATAATTATTTCATGATTTCGGACGCATGAGAGCCCTTTCAACTGATAACATGGTTACTTCAAGTAAAGAACTAAGAAGAGAGCACAATCAATGACTGACCTAAATCACAATGAGTATCACCTGGCTTTATAAAACCATCTAGTGAATGTGCACCTGAAAATACCACCAGCTGTTTAATGTAGACACCAAAAATAGTTTGCGTCATGGCTGACAGGATATACCCGGTAGGCGAGCATCATATCGGACCTGTATTTTTATTTTCCTCAACGTTCCAATGGCAATTACTTAAATGTGTTTAAAGCAAATATCTACTCGTACATTCTATGAAGTATCTACAGTAACCTGATACACAAGAAGAAGTCAAACGTTATAGTTTTGCAGTATAGACTGACTCATAGAATGCTTTCACTTTCGTACTCACCATGACCATGCGTGCCAGCCAAACATCTGACAAGCTGAAAATAGGGGAACTCCGCTGGCAGAAAAAGGGGAGAATGATTTCCGTACCTGACTTGCACATTCACCTTGCACTAATGAATAGGCAGGATACCTTACAGGTTCGTCACCAATCCATTTCTTTTCTCTTCTTTGGCTTCGTTATCGAGAAGAATTTATAAGCTAAGACACTGTGATCTTGCACTAGGCACATTTTGTTGCCTTTTTTCCCTTCATATGTAATAAACAGTATAGGGAATAAAAAGAACGATGAGGAGCATATTCAAGAGTCACTATGAACTTGTTTAGTGTGCAGTTATCCCTAGCGAATCTGCAGAAAAAGGTCACGCAAGAGAATCTCAATGTCTAACCGGCCTATTCCTTTCTGTCAGTAACCACTATATGAGTGCTTCATAGTGTGTCTTATCGCTGCCGATATAAAGGTCGATGCACAAAAATTTTCTTTTTATTTTGCGTCGGTTTGATTAAACTGAAACGAGGCTTAGGCAAGTGTGGCGGTCTAGGGTGACACCATGATTGGATGGCTAAAAGGAATCATAGTCGGAACGGCAAGATGTGTAAAAAGGGGCAGATCTGCGACTGGTTATAAATAGCTTAGCTTGACTAAATTCTGTCTGTTGTTTTTAACTGGTTGCGTTCTTTGTGCTTCCTGAGCCTTCTGTGTTTTTCTTTTTTTTTTTTTTCTTGGCGCGGAAAGCATTAAAAACATAACGAAGGCGTAGTTCCCTAATAGCTTGATCCGCACCACTCTCTCTCTTTTTTTCTCCACTCCAAAAAAAAAACATGTACCGCAATGAGCATCATGACCCGTATGCCGGTCAGTATCCGACACCCCCGCCTCCGCCTGCCGAAGATGCCCAACACGCTTATTATCCGCAACAACATCAGGTACACGATTCATACCCAATGACCCAAACGACACCTCAAACATACGAGACATCCTACCCTATGACCCAACCAACACCACACCAACACGTACCCATCCATGACAACACAAACTATAGCAACCAACAGCAGAATAACGAAGCCTTCTTTTCAGTTCCCATAAGTTCATCGATAGCTGACACCCCACGTGCTGGTGGACATACCCAAGGATATTACGATCCCCAAGCTGTATCACTCGATGACTATCAGCGACAGGAATACCAACAACATCAGCTACAACAACAACAACAACAACAACAACAATACCAACAATACCAACATCCACCGCAACCACAACCAGTACATTATGATACAACGCCTTATCGCCACGATTCGGGAGCCATAATCGAATACCAAGATGAACATGAACCTCCGACATCGCCTAAAACACCTATTATTCAGCCTACGCATAACGAGCGTGCCAATAACAATTACAAGAAGCAGCAAGGCCAGTACAGTGGCCCTGTTCCCGCTCCGGAGAATGAAGCCGAGAGTTACAGACCAAGACCCTACAGAGAACGCGATCGAGGAGGCTGCAACTGCTGCTGCTATAATCCTGCCATGACCTGCTGCTCCTGTTTCTGTATGCTTATCTCCATCGCTTTTCTGGCCGCCGGTATCGCCTTGATGATCGCCTCCAAAGTCATCAGTGACAAATGCTCCGCTCAGTGCAATGGTATCTCGAACGATATCTCGAAACAGATTCCTGGTAGTACCGGATCTTCCGGAGCAGAAGCATGTGGTACTATTTGTGGGAAAGTCGTACACGATGGAATGCTTTATGGTGGCATAGCCGTGGCAGCGCTCGCTGGTATATCTGTTATCTGGCGTGCGGTGATGTGGACTTGCGCGGGTTTCTCAAAAAGATAATCGGAAATTTCCTTTTTCTTTTTTTCTACCTTTTCATACTGTGTATAATACATTCCTCCTTTACGTTGTACTATATAACTGCCAAAAAAAAAAAAAAAAAAAAAAAAAAAAAAAAAAAGGGAAGGGCACAAACGTAATGGCAAAGGCCAAACTACCTTTACGCACTTGCTACAGCCACCTTGCTCACATGCAAACATTGTGTTTCCTCACAAGGAACGGAACTTTCTTTTCTGCCTATTGCAACAGATGATCTCTTCATTAACAAATCAAATACAGTGTTTCATACTTCTTCTTTTCTAATATACATGTCTTCATTATCGACACAACCCATATACCATACGACAAAAAGCAATCATGTAATGTTTCTTTTTTTGCAATGGTTGAACAAAATCTGCTTTCTAGAAACCGTGAAATGCCATGGCCCAGTTTATGGTCTGGTATACTTAAAAGAGTCGTGCAAAAAGGCCAAGACAAATGTTTCCGCTTCAGACGTGTAAAAGAGGGAGAAAAATGTTGTATGTATAAAAAAACAGCTTAATTACAAATTGTTTTACCACAGTTGTTGAGGAGCGCCATTGTCAAGCACGGTGGGTCGACCTACAGGGTAACCTGGGATAGTAACCGCTGGCTCGACAATGACAGTTGGCTGAGGTCTGGTTTGTGGTACTGACGATGTAAGTAATGATTGGGTTTGGTGATTCTGATTGCTAAAGTAACTGTTCCATTCATCAATGTCAAATGAAGAAGGGACACCCCAGAACGCTGTACCAGCGGGGTCAAACGGCCGGCTGACATCCATCTTTGGGTCTGCTACCGCAAACGCATTGATCAGTGCTGGCGCCGCAGAGGAGTATTGACCTTCCGGTGCCGAGATGGGCTGATCTCTGATCTGTATACTGCTCCCTTGTTGTGCAAAGTAATCTGGATATCTCTGTCCAGTGGGACGAGGATTCTCGGGTGCAGCTTCTGGCGAATTTGGAACAGCAATAGATAATGACGTATAGACTGGTTCCTCCGTTTGTGCCTTCCTTGAATATCCCTCTTCGACGCATTCCAAATTAATGTCTCTTAAACCAGCTAATTCACCAAGGATATTACAATGCCGAGCCGAAGTTATCCAGGTAGCCTCGATCGCATCCATGGCTCGTATGATCTTGTTGATACTGATTTTAGCTTCAAAAGCAAACATACTGTCCGGTGATGCGGCATCATTGATGAAGATAATACCAGCTGTGAACATAAAGTAGAGGGCGTAGTTGTTCACGTTTTTCAAACGTCCCTCAGCCATCAGTGACTCCACGATATCCAAAATCTTGTTGGCGGCAAATGTACAAATTGAAGCCGAAGGAAAGACGGAAGGCGGTACGGTCTGCGTGGGCCCCGGAATGAATGGCCGGTGGAGTAGAATAAGTGTGGTGTAAAAGAGCATGTGCAACTGACACAGCTCCAGTGAAGGTGCAGGCGCCTTTTCGTTCAATCGAGTATTAGGTGGACGGTATTGCACATTCGGCGGTAATTTTGCCATCCATTGGTTTAACCCTCTATCAAGAGCGGATATAACGCTATCAGGCGATGACATGACCTTGAGTTGCTTTCTTCCTTTCACCATATAAAGATCACGCAAAACAGCACCAAGTAACTCACACATCTTAATCAATTGATGAAAATTTTCCATAATCCGTGGCTTTCTATCTTCATCATCTTCGTCATTTTCGGTAGGATATGGTGTGTCATAGTCGCGTTCATCGATCATAGGGGATCTACCATGCATTGCACACGTGAGTCGATCCAAAACAAAACAGCAGTAAAAGACTCTCTTCCGTTCTTCCTTTTCCGTTTCTGATAGATTCCAATCATCACAATTTCTGTTCAATCCAAGATTTTGACTCATTCGGAAAGCCTAGCAATGATGAGCATTAGAGCGGAGACTTCCAATTAAAAATTCATGCAGAAAAAACAAAGACTAACCAAACCGCTATATAACCAGCCTCTGATATTTTTCAATGCACCGTTTTGATGACTGCTCAGAAGCAGTAATGACTGAACTGTATAAAGCTTGAAATCATCCCACTCGAGATCCAGAAGGATACGTGCTCTCTCAAAGAACACATCGCCTGAAGTGTCTGCCAAGGCGGGATCAGCTCGCACGCGTACATCGGGCGATATACGAGATGCGACGGCATAGATAGCATTCAGTAGGAGGGGCGGTGGAGGTTTATCTTTGTTCTGCAGTGAAGCCAGGAAGGACTTCTTGTGCAAGAGTGGAAGCAGAGGATAGAAATGAGCGAAATAGAGATCCAATAAATGCTGAGAAAGATCAGATGGTGGCATCTCGTATGGATCCACTACAATTGAAGTCAAAGACCCAGGCCGAGCGCGATAACCTCTGGAGTTGAAATGGAAGGCACCGTTTTGAAAATTCTTACTGCTCCGTAGCATATAATAGCCCGACGATTTGCCATAGTAACGTAGCTGTCCACTTTCATCAATGGATAAATTGCCGAGATTTTCATTCGCATTATCTTCTACTCCTGCAGAGTGCATTTGCTGCAAGTCGTCTGTAGGACGAGTTGCCGTATCCGTCGAGGTCTCTAATGACGATGCGTCTTCCAGACCAGGGAAATTCGTCCTGCGCATTGGTCGTGGTCGGACAAGTTCGCCATAGGCTGTTTCAAGGGGTGCATTGAGTTCTGCCAAGATGGCTTGTGAGCGAGGATCGTCTTCTTGAACGATACTCCCGAGCAATGCTTCCAGTCTATGCAATCGTCCTTCGATCGCTTCAATGTAACCTTTAGGTGGTCCTCTCTATGACATGTTTAGCTTAAAATGCTTCAATAACAAGCTCATTGCGTCGAACCTTCTTTGTTGATTCTTTGTATGTGCATGTCAGACCCAACAGCCCACAATTGGCACATTGCGGAAGTGTACCGTCGCACTTCACTTTTTTACGTCTACACTGTTCACTGCAGAAGGACATTTTTTACTTTAATTGTTACAGTATAGAGCAGATATTGACATACCAAGCTTTACTAACGCGCTGCCGTTTCGATGCTGGCTCATTTTCTGGCATGACAGGTTAAAAACGATCTTTTCTTCTTTAGCGGGAAGAGAGGAAGATTATTTTCCCATTTGTAAGTACGTCGATCGAATTTTTTTTTTTACTCTTTCCGCTCCACTCGGCTGAATGGTTTTCCGCCCTTTATCGTGATATTTCCCGCGGCATTACAGCACCTTTACGGCTACCGAAAAGCGTATCATCCTTTTGTGTTTCCACATGAATGAACTCAATTATAGAATAGAAAACAGTATGCTAATATTTGGTATATTAGCTGGCTATACCATAAAGTGGTTTTGTTTGATAAGCTTTGCTGCTACTGTAGGTTCAAAATCCTTTTTTATCTTTTCTAACCAGTAACACGTTACTAAAACCGATGGACTTTTTCTCCGACAAATGTTTCATAGTGCTGCACTGTTTTATTGCTCAACTCGTACTCAGCCGCTATCTCCGCGTGCTGTCAAATGCTGTAATCGCCATATGGGAAAATGACATGCAATCCCAATGATATGGTACTTTTTCCATCTTTAAAGATGAAACGACCACAGCATTTAAACAGGACTAAGGAATCTTTTTTTTTCTGTCCAAACGAAACCAGCATACAACAATAGTATCTGCCATGATTTGTTTGAATACCTTATTATACATGGTATACTATATAGAACTCTCAATGGCCCCTGTAAGATGCTTTTACTTTGCGTGCAATGTTTTCAATGGGTTTTGTGTATCCTGCAATCAAGATCTTGGTACGTTAAGAAGGAATTTTATCCTCTGTGCAGAGGTGATCAAAATTCCCGACTTCGGCCATACATAGACACTCGGTTTGGGTCGCAGTTGATCACGACCCAATTCGTTTATTTAGTGGTATAGATACCTATACTGTGTCTTTGCTTACGGAGGAACTGCATTCACGCTCATGCTTTCAGTGCTTTGCAAGCAAAAGTGGTTACAATGCAATGCCATTACCCTGCGATCACTTACGCGGAAATGGTCAACCGCATCGGGCCAAGGTCCTCGCACGGACAAACTAAAAGTCATTCCCTTTGTGCATGATATTAAAGCCGCCCAGAAGGTGCCACAATCCAAAAGAATTATATGCTTTAGCGAGTAACACTTCCTTTTTACTTTGTTGTTTGTTCTGGCAGGCGTTTGATTCATACCACAGTCATGGATTTTTTTCAGTCCCTATATCAAGGGCAGGGCCACCTGAAGAAGTGTTTCTTCCGTTCTGGGTGGTGTCTTGCAGAGTTCACTCAGTGATTCAACAGGCTCAAGTGGTAAAAGTGTAAAACGATAGGTTAAAATTGCTTTTGACGCGAACTTTTCCAGGGTCAAACAGTGACAAAGACACGCTATAATGCTGCAACCAAGAAACGGGAAATGTATTGGGAGACGGAGTGGGCATGGGTACCACAGCAGTTTAGCTTTTCCCGAGAGTATCACCCTTTAGGCCATCCAGATCTCCAAATATACGCTTCACAGAAGTATCGACGTGGTTTTGTCAACTGCCTTCGTAGCCATACATGCCTGCAAAGCGCAATACCATTTTCGCCTTCTGTCTTGGATCGTCCTACTTACCCTGATCTCGGTTCCGAATATCGCGAAATTCAACGTAAAATCGATCCATATACAGTTTATCCCACTACAGCATTGCGTTTCGCGAAATCCTACATCCAGGCAAAAGAAGAAGCGTTGGCAGATGACTTTTTACGGACCACTTATTCCGCTGATCAGACACGTCTACTGAGGGTCAGTGTTACACTTCTCGACGTTCAAGTATCACCAGTGTATTATCCTAGTTACGTTTATACGATCAATTATCTCGGGCGCCATCTCAGGACATTCATTAGCGCTGCAGACTTGAACACGGGAGGCCTAAAGATCTATAATTGGGAAAGAGCTGCTGCTGTCTCCGCATTAGGCACGGCTGCTATCACAGCTGCAGCGGGTGGTGTTGGTTGGGGAGGTCTCAGCGGATCTTTCTGGGTAAGATTGATATGGTTATTCTTTTAGGACAATGGGAATCATAATTTCTTCTTTTCGTTCGAGTGAATTTAGGCTGGCGTTGTTTTACCTACAGCGGCAATTTCCCTGTTCACCATGTATTATCCTCTTATTTCTTTACGCATACGGGACAGTATTCGACATTATGAAATAAGAAACCAAGCGCAAGACCCGAAATTATGGGATGATGACTGGATACGAGCTTTTGATGCTTTTGAAGAGCAAAGAAGGTTCAACGACTGGAAAGAGGAACAAAATTATCAACGTGCTGAATCGGCTACAGCATGGACGCGAAGTCGAACTTTGGAGAAGGATCCAAAAGGCTATTATCGTACCCTGGGTATCGATCCAAGTGCGACAAAGGCCGATATCCAAGGCGCTTTTCGTGGGTAAGTGAATGGAACTGCAATAAATTGTCCTTCTTATTGTTAGCATATTAGCTTGGCAATGAAACATCATCCCGATCGTTATAGTGATGCAGAAGAGAAGGCAAGAGCAAATAGAGAATTTAAAAAAATCAATGCTGCCTATTCAGTTTTGAGGGATGGTAAGTGCTTACATTGCGTGATCCTTTCAGAATATCATTTAAAACAAAAGAAACTGTCATACTAGCTAAAAAGCGTAAACTCTATGATGAGACTGGTAGTGGATAATTCAACAACTAGTTCTAATTTCGTCGACATAAACGATATTCTGCCCTTTAGCCATCGGTTGATGCCTCCGCTTAAGTCGGATAGTTTGACCGAGCAAAAGGCTGCAGTAAAATAAGCGAGGATCAGTTTAAGGTCCGCATGAAATACATGTATAAATTTTGGCCTGTTGGGATGCTCAGGGTCTTGGTTTTCCGGTTTTAGCATGGCTTCCATGGAAAAGGCAAAAGAGATGCCAACGGCAACAAAGCCAGCCTCATCCAAAAGTGAAGAAGAATTGAACCCAAGAACAACTCACTATGAGTTCCTTGGCGTACCAGGTGCTTTCGGCATGTGCACGGCCCTGCCTTTGTTGGTCATGTTCTTTGCGGCCTGTTGCAATGCGACCGGCTATCCTTCGCAACTACTCCTAGACGACTATAAAACCTACGTCTCACACTTATTTTCCGCCGAATACGTTAAAACTTTGTACGATCCCACTGCATTTCTCGTTTATATTGCCTTTGTCGCTTTATTGGTCGCATTCGCCATTATCCTACCTGGTGACATCGCAAAGGGCACGTTACTGAGAAACGGTGAACGACTACGATACAAATTGAATGGTATGTGTTGTTATATCTAGTTTTGCCGCATTCAATTGAGTTAACATCTTAACAGGCTTCAAGTCCTTCCACAACACCATTTTTCTCGGTCTCTTCTTCCTTAAGGACATTGGTCTTCAACCACTTTTATTCGTCTATGACCACTGGATCGGTCTTACCGTTGCATCCATTGCTGTTAGCTACGCAGTAGCAATCTTTGTCTACATACGTAGCTTTAGAAAAGGTGCACTTCTTGCGCTTGGCGGCAACACGGGTAATGTCTTGTATGATGTAAGTTCTGAGATTCAGTTATAACGGGCAATTAACCTATGCACATCTAGTTTATGATCGGCAGAGAATTGAACCCTCGCATTGGCGATTTTGATATTAAGTTTTTCACTGAGCTTCGCCCTGGTATTATTGGATGGTTCGTTCTTAATTTATGCTTTGCCGCGAAACAATACGTGGATCTTCAACGCGTCACAAACTCTATGATCATCGTT
Organism: Apophysomyces trapeziformis B9324; assembly: GCA_000696975.1. Taxonomy (NCBI): domain Eukaryota; kingdom Fungi; phylum Mucoromycota; class Mucoromycetes; order Mucorales; family Mucoraceae; genus Apophysomyces; species Apophysomyces trapeziformis. Next base: position 106,759 of record JNDP01001300.1, read on the forward strand.
CAACTTTTCCAGGGATGGTACATTATTGATTCTTTGTGGAATGAAGATGCAGTGTTGACGACGATGGATATCACGACTGGTATGATCGGAAGGCAGAGACTTCCAAACGCACTTTGTTAATAATCTGAACCATAGACGGCTTCGGATTCATGCTTGCCTTTGGTCTATACAGTTGGTTACCTATGACCTACACGCTCCAAGCTCGATATCTGGTCGACTTCCCTCGTGATCTGAGCTATTATGAGCTTGCTTTTATTTTTGCCCTCAACCTCCTTGGTTATTACATTTTCAGAAGTGCCAACTCACAGAAGAACGAATTCCGCAATAACCCCGAGGGTCCCAACGTGAAACGTAAGATGAACCTGCCCAGTGTTAGATGCTTAGTACTTATGTCAAAAAAAAAAAAATAGACCTTAAGTACATCCAGACGAAGACAGGTACCAAACTTCTCATTTCAGGCTGGTGGGGCACATCAAGACATATTAATTACCTCGGCGATTGGTTGATGGCCCTGTCCTGGTGTCTTCCCTGCGGATTTGGCTCTGTGATCCCCTATTTCTATGCTATTTACTTTGCTGTTTTGCTCTTACATCGTGAAAGAAGAGATCACCACAAGTGTCAGGCGAAATACGGGGAAGATTGGGATAAGTACTGTAGCATTGTGAAGTACAGAATCATTCCTGGTAAGCCTATTGTTGTATCGCATAAGCTATTCTTTGACTCATCTGCAATGCTTAGGAATATATTAATTAGCTAAAAAGATGTACCAATAATGATTAGTATACAGTACATCGGTTTTTGACGAAACAAGGGTTTCTCGCTGCATCCTGACCGATCTCTTTTGAGTGAAACACTTGAAGTGATGGGATCATTAACCCATGCTCTCTTTTATTTTACCCTGCAAAGAGAATAAAAAGAACTCCCATCTTTTTTAGTTTCTGTTGCTGTCCTTATCCACTTGTTAGTATGTTGCGCATATACGGTGCATGCATGGCAGCATGTTTTTTCGGCTTGTGTTTGGCAGTCGACCGCACTTTTCCGAACGATATGTTTTACCACCATCATCCTAGCAAAGCCTTTGCCAACGCTAATCCAAACCCACGGATTGCCCAGGCCAACAGCAGTTAAGTCTTATGATCATTGATCAAATGTACTTACGGATAGATAATAAATGACAGACTATCCTCCACAAGGACAACCGGGTTATCCTAATCCGATGGAAGGAGGAGGATATGATGCTTCAAGATATGTACCCTATAATCAGCCTGCAAACAATTATTACGACATGTACGGCCAACCCAACCGCGCATTCTACGACAATTACGGACAAGCTTTACGCAATATCCCGAACATACCTGCTGCGTTTATGGCTGGTGCGTATAATCCACCTCTTCAAATGAGCGCCGCGGACAGCAGTGGAGGCAGCAGTCCAGGAAGCGGGCCTGGAGGCAGCGTTTTGAAATACAATGAGGAAGGTGGTATCATCCTTCCTAACCGCGCGGCCGCTTTTTCAGCTGCGGATGATAATTTACAGCAGCAGCAAGCCAATACAATGGATAGCAATGTCGCTAGTAGCGGTTCGAATTTGCCTGGTTACGTATCTGGTGCCGATGTAAACGGAGCAGGAGCCGGTAACACGAATCCCCGTCCGATCGATAATCGTAGAGGCATCAGGCTTGCCGGGGTGGCTCCTGACGAGAATGACGGCTATTCAAGAGGCACCGGCACGTTTTACGACGTAGAGACAAGAGCAAGCAGCTGTGGGAAACAGTACAAGAATTCGGATCTCGTAGCAGCACTGAATACGAAACAGATGGGAGAGACAGGCAAGAACAATCCAAACTGCGGAAAACAAGCAGAGGTTACTGGACCTAACGGTGATAAAGTACAAGTGACGATTGTGGATGGCTGTAACACATGTCAAGATGGTAAAGTACACAGCGTAGACTGGGAAGTCGAACTTAATTATTGCTTTCTCTTTTTTGCTTTTTTTTTAGCTGGTCTCGATCTAAGTCCTGCTGGTAACAATACATATTCCTTATTCATCCTAACCAAACTAACACTATCGTCTATATTCAATTCTGTAGCATTTGAAAAACTTGGGGACTTTAGCCATGGAAGCATCCCCATTAAGTGGAAATTCATATAATTGGCATATAGGTCTTGTAAATGCTGAATTATGGGTTGGAATGCTTGTAGTCTGCTATGTACGAAATTAAATCATATGAATTTACGCTTATTGACATTATCTAACTTCTTTTTTCTGTAAGTGGTCTTGATATCTGGGATACTTGTTGATCGACAGTGATGAATAGTGTATCTGCAAATACTTTAAGCGGCTCACTATCTCTGCTATTCGCTTCGCTCGGTCTGTTTAGACATTTTTGTGCTCTCTCTTTTTTTTTACATTGCTTGTTTCATCGCCCTCTAGTCACACACCTTGCTCGCTCTGTACACTGTCAAATGTAATCATATATAACTGATTATGAGTCAGTGGCTCAGTGCGTAACGGGATCCAGGAGCTGCGCTTACATGGACGATACTTGAGTATCATAGTGTTGCTCCTGCGAAAGATAGTTTGCGGGAGCTGCAAGCGATCCCGACTATGGTGCATTAATTCATATCTGATCTTCTCCCTTTTATACTCCAAAGAATGCTTGTGGTTGCTATTGAATTAATAAGATAAGTCTAATATGAACTTGAAGAAAACTACGTCGTTCTGATTAGTTTGCGTTCCATTGTAATATAAAACGCAACGGTTTCTGCGGAAATGAGTTTACGATGAATAAAATCAGTAGAAGCGTCCATTAACTTAGGACTGAGTGATGTTGAAGGTCCTATCCGTCATTCTTATACATGCTTTGACAAGCGTGTGCAATAACGAGCACACTGATGTGGCTCTTTGAGTATGCGTCAATACGTTCTCAGCGCAGGCAAAGACTTACGGGCAGATACGAAGCTTATATATGCGTGTGTGAACACGGCTTACAAAGGAGTATCTATGACGAATGGGTTACCAAGGCCCCGGTTTTTTTGTCAGGAACGAAGCAATGCAATCCGACTACTTATATTAGGCAAAATCTTACAAATATGGAAGGCTGAGGATGAATATCACAGGGCTCTTTTCTTTTCTTCTCCTACATTGCTGCCCGTCTCCGCTCTTTGGCTCTTTCTTTCGTTCTTCATTCATGTATAAGAAACAGTTTTTAGGCCTTCTTTGTCTATTCGCTTACGCATACTCATGTTCGGCACTATTTGTTCCAGGAAAACGCTTGCATAGGTAACATAGGACAAGCACAGTTTGTACATCTTTAAGAACCTTATTCATCGCCAGAAACCGGGTTTTGAACACAGCATCGATTGACGTTGACAAGCGCTATGGACCATTCTTTTTCGATCAGCCTGTCGACCACTTCGATCCGAGTTCAGCCACTTTCAAACATCGTTACTGGGCAAACGCTGATTTTTATAAGCCCGGCGGTCCGGTGATTTGTAAGTTACCTTGGGAAAACGAACGGAAGAGAGTCGGAAACCTGACATCTTTAAGTATACAATGCTGGTGAAATGGCTGCTGATCCCCGTGCGATATACGTAACAAATTCATCCATGGCTCTCTTGGCGCAAGAATTAAATGGTATCGTCGTGGTGATGGAACATCGATGCTACGGCCAGTCCCAACCTGGAGAAGTTTGTACCTTGATCCTGACAATGAAAGAGGGTTAGACTTGCTTAACACCTATTCCCATTAGGACCTCTCCGTCAAATACTTGAAAACGTTAACCACTGCACAGGCATTAGAAGATATGGCTGCTGTTATCAGGGAAGCCAAGGTAAGCATGGGAAACGAAGAAGGCATGTAGGACAAGGTTAGTAAACAAAGCCCAAAGCTACCGGTAGAAGTTCCTCCTGCACCGCAAACAAAATGGATTGTCTATGGTGGTAGCTACAGTGGAAATCTTGCTGCATGGATGCGAGAAAAATATCCGGATATCGTGTTTGCTGCGGTACCCTCTTCTGCACCTGTCGAAATGCGATACAACTTTTACCAATACTTCACCGCAGTGGAGACATACGCTCCACATCACTGCATGCAAGCCGTACGAAGGGTTATTGAATATGTGGATAAAATCCTATTCTTCCATCCCCATTCAAAATTGAAAAACAAACTAAAGGAGAAATTCGGTGTAGCCGATCTCGAACATGATGATGATTTTGCGGAACGTAAGGGAAGTATGCAGCTTACAGCGTCACAACTAACCGAATAAGAACGGATTGGAAATTAGTCTTGACGTATCCATTGGGTTTATGGCAAGCAATGACTCCAGATGATAACCCTTTCGTTAAGGATTTCTGCTCTTTATTCCATAACGCCCACAATGTGGAAGATTATATTGATGTCTATGCCAAATATATTCGGAGGGAAGTGAAGAGAACATGTTCGAACTCACCTTCCGTCAATGAATGTCTTGATACGCACGACCCTCGCTCACCTGCGTATAACGATCTGAAATCGGAGGATCGTGCCTGGCAATGGCAGGTCTGTACCGAATACGCCTACTGGCAAACAGCTGCCCCCTTATGGCGTTCAAGCATTGTATCACGCAAGCTGACCACGCGATGGTATCAACGCCAATGCCCATTGATGTTTGGCAAGGATGCGATTCCCTTCCGACCAGAAGTGCTTCAGACCAACCACGAATATCAGGGTTGGCATGTGCGTCTTTCCCGAACATTCTGGATTGATGGTGAATGGGACCCATGGCGAACGCTAAGCGTGCAGAGCGATGACGCACCTGACCGTACTGGATGGAACGATGATGCGTACTACGTAATCTTACCCGAGAGTGTCCACCACTGGGTAAGGAAGGAGCAAGGATATTGTTTTTTTTACTCTTTACTGTTATTTACGATGATCATACCATTAGGATTTCTTTGTCTCTGACAACGTCTCTGAAAACATCAAGCAGACCCATCAAAAGTTGATTTATGCCATGACTCGATGGTTACACCAAGCTGAGCATGAAAATGATATTGTAAGATACCAGCAACCATTGGCGATTTGAAGAAAAACGAGATGCAAGTTCTCCCCAAGTATTTGATCGCTATGATTACCTTTTGCTTCTGTATAATCTGTACTTCTGCATGTACTGTCCATTATTTATTCCTACAATTCGACAGCATCGTTCATGTCCTTCTTTTGAAGTTCTTCACTGCTTTTCCATGACAATCTACTCGATCGTCTCCATGGTTGTCAAACTGCAGATAAAGCTAGGTTTCATTAAAACGTCCATAACATCCATAGTCCATGCATAACAGGAAAACTGTCCAAAACTTTTCTTTTCTTTTTTATTCTCCAACAATAAACAGAATAGGCTTATTTGAGAGGAACGAATCTGGACGAGTGGGTGGCACCAATACCGGGACGACCGTGTCTGACGGGCTTGTAGGTGATGCTGTAGACCAAATGCTTGTTAATGACACCCATTGCTTTCTTTTCTCATTTTCTTTTGCCAAATAGAAAAACTTACGAGAATTCGGCAAGATAGTGACCAACCATCTCAGGCTTGATTTCGACCTGGTTGAAAGTCTTACCGTTGTGGATACCAACGACAGAGCCAATCATTTCAGGCACGATGATCATGTTACGGAGATGGGTCTTGACGGTAGCGGGCTTCTCGTCAGCAGCAGCCTCCTTCTTGGCCTTACGGAGCTTCTTGATGAGACCCATAGGCTTGCGCTTCAAACCGCGCTGGAATCTTCTGCGAGCACGGCAGTGGACAAGCTCCATAAACTAACAAGAAGACCGTTCGCAACATTCGCTTATGCTATTCTTCTTTCTTTCTTTCTTTCTTTGCGCATGGCAAAGCCAATTTCTTACCTGCTCGGAGGACAAGTCCAAGAGTTGGTCGAGGTCAACACCACGGTAGGTAAACTTGCGGAAAGTTCTCTTTCGCTGGGTCTGGGGTTGATCAGCCTAACGATCGTCATGTCAGTCGTTCCGTATCCATCGTAAGTATTCCCTTTTCTCCATCCATAGATCATTCTGATTTCTTATTTTCGACTGTATCTATATATCTGATTGATAATCGATCACTCACCATGTTGACAAGCGCAAAAAAAAAGGAGGGATCCTCACTTGTGGCAATGGTCACCACTTACTGGGACGCATGGGTGGAAAGCCAAAGTGGCCTCCCCACAAAGTGTCCGGTCCGGACCAAGAGTTTGCGGTTCACTGGCTGCTTTTCAAAAAATGTTCCTTTGTTGGGAAATTGGACATTTCCCTGATGAGGAAGTGCGCGCTGAAAAATAGGCGTTTCCAACAGCCTGGGAGTCAAAAATATTAGTTTCTGATGCATTATCCTTTCCTCGATGGGAAATAATTCAAACCAATCAATGGATATCTGGACCACAAGGTTTTTAAAGACGTGAAAGTCTATATATCCGTATTCACCAGCAATGGTCTTTGAAAGGACTAAGGGTGAAAAGAATATGCCCTTAGAATGGTCAAAGCTCGTCTTGACTGTTGCTGCTTTGCGCAATTACAATCTTTTTGTCTCCAGAACTAGAATCTTGGCATAATTCAGTACACTATGTCTAACAACACTTTGAACATTATGACGGAAAGGGCTCTCTTCAAGCATTCTTTGTCTAAAGCTTTCCTCACATATGCGCAAAGCGTCGGAATGACCGCATCTTTGACCCTGTCTACCATACGATGCTGTCACAACTTAAATTCTAGCAGCCTGTGTATTCTGCCCTTCTTCAGCAACCACCAGTAACATACCGAGAGAGTATCTAGAAAAGGAGTTGAAGTCGCGTTCCTTTTGTTTCAATACAAAAATCAAATGATTTTTTATTCGGAATCGTTACAGGCAATATTTCACTAATGCTACGGCCTATTTTTTTTTCAGTTGGGGATGTAAGGGAATAATGGGGAAAATTCGACAGTGGGAAAAAAGTAAAAGACTTGATTTTAAGGCTGACGGGAAACGTTGATCTTAACCGTCTTAACCTAAAGGGGAAATAGGAAACCTTAATACATGCAAACTCAAACCAACACAATTATCTCGTTACCTGAATATAGTTTTCCAAGGCGTATTCACCATTTTCACGACCGATACCACTCTGACGGAATCCACCGAAGGGTGTGTTGTAGTCAAGTTCGTTATAGCAGTTAACCCCTATAAATTTTTTGGCAATCATATTAAGTCAATGATCACAAAACATCAATCTAAAGACAGCCGAAAATACTTACAGACAGTACCGGCCTGAAGACGGTTAGAGACATCAAGAGCACGTGCCATATCCTTGGTAAAGACAGCTGCAGCCAAACCGTAAGTGGTATCATGCGCCTTGGCAACAACATCATCGGCATCCTTGAACTTGGCGATAGCAACGACAGGGCCAAAGATTTCCTCCTGCATGATCGTCATCTTTTCACTAACATCGGTGAAGACAGTGGGCTCAATGAAGTAACCCTTGTCACCCCATCGCGAACCACCCATGGCACAAGTTGCACCTTCCTTCTTGCCGGTCTCGATGTAACCCATGATACGATCGTACTGGGTCTTGGAGATCTGAGGACCTTGGAACGTCTCAGCCTCATGCGGATCACCAAGCTTGGTCTTCTGAGAATGTTCCTTGAACAAGGCAACAAACTTGTCGTAGATCGATTCCTGAACGTACACACGGGAGCCTGCGCAGCAGCACTGACCGTGGTTGAAGAAAATACCCTTGTGTGCCCATCGGACAGCCTGGTCCAGATCTGCATCATCAAAGATTATGTTGGGAGATTTGCCACCCAGTTCCAAGGTGACCTTCTTCAAGTTGCTCTCAGCAGCAGCCTTCATGATCAAACGACCGACAGCAGTGCTACCAGTGAAAGCAATCTTATGCACCTTCATATGGCGGGCAAGGGCGTCGCCAGCAACGTGACCATAACCAGTAATGATATTAATGACACCAGGAGGGAAGCCAGCTTCCTTGACCAAAGCGGCGATCTTTAGAGCGGAGAGAGGAGTAAGCTCCGAAGTCTTGACAATCACCACATTGCCGGTAGCCAAGGCAGGGCCGAGTTTCCAGGCAAGCATCAAAAGAGGAAAGTTCCAGGGAATAATAGCACCACACACACCGATGGGCTCATGGCGGGGGTAGGAAAGAGCGCCCTCGGTGTTAATGACCTTACCATGGACCTTGTCAGACCAGCCAGCGTAGTAGCGGATACATTTGGCAAACTCCGGCACATCAAAGAGGCGTGAGAAAGTGATACCTTTGCCATTGTCCAGTGTCTCAATCTGAGCCAGTTCTTCGGTATCACGATCGACCAAGTCGGCCAACTTGTGCATCAAACGGCTACGCTCTCTGGGATTTGTCTTGCTCCACACATTTTCATAGGCCTTCTCGGCAGCTTCCACTGCGGCGTCCACTTGTTTGGCCTCCGCTATAATTTTTTTTTGGTGTCAGCAATTGCACAGACCTTTTTCTTTCTTCCCTGAGAGGGAACTTAAATTTTAAGTTTGTTCGTTTCTTACCAGCCTGAACAGCAGCAATCACTTCACCAGTAGTGGGGTTGACAGTATCAATAGTTGATGCACCGGGAACGAATTCATTGTTAATGAAAAGGCCGGTGTTCACTATCGGTCAAATAAAGCATGAAGACAAATTTAGTCATGCCGTTTGAGAAGGACTTTGAGGTGTCAACAACTTACACTTCAGCTTATAGCCCTTGGTTGTAACAGCATCCACAATGAGATTAGTCATGTTTCTGGTTTTTCTTATCGAAGGTTAAGAGAAAGAGAAGCCTGGGAGAAAAAAATCAAACGGTGGGGTAATTTTGACAACATTTATATATAAGTGGGGAGACCGAGTCACAGGAATTTTTGCGGAACAATCATCGAACCTTAATTCAGCATAAGACATTGGCTCGGATGCAGTTAAAACCTTGAAGCCGCATACATTATCACATATAAGTCTGACACTTGGCTTTTTGCATAAAGCAAAACACTTAACATATTGTATATTTACTGAAAACAAAAGGCTCTTCAAAAACAAAGCGGCAAGTGATTATGCAAGCAACTAATAAGAAAATTAGATTGATAACTTTTAATCACAGTGCTGAATATACTAACTTTTACCACTGTCAATCACTTTTTAACATCTCTCGCTATGGTTTGCACAGAACAGGCCTTTTTGCCTTAAGTAGAGGTAAAGATCGTTTAAACGTACATGTATGAGACCAACAAACACTTGAACTTGTATGTAATTTCTGAGCTGAATGATATTGGGTCGGCACTAAGAGTTCAGCGGGACCATCTTTGCGAAACGTTTCACCCATTGGCTTCCCAACTTGTGCCATTGCACCATTTTATAATGTGAGGCATCGTTTCAGGTTGTTATTTTTTGACATTAGTAGTATGAGGATAGGATTAGTCATTCTAAGCAGCAGTGAGGTTTTCAATTTCCAACAGAATCAGCGAGTCATTTTTTGCAGGCCCAAACACAATAAATTAAAAAAATTCTCCATGTTTTCGTGCTGCCACATCGGGAAATATGTACTATTTGGATGCAAATCCTGCGTTTAGTTCCTTATATGAAGATGGTAGTGGAGTGACCCCTTATGGTAGATGTTATGAACACTGATCTTCTACTATACTTTCGCTCTCTTCTGTTATACTAATTTTCCCAAGAGAGAACATGTGCCTGCTCACTCCGCCCGAAAATTGGTCCATACCTTTAGTGGAAATCGGCGAGCTGCTATCCTCTCAATGTCCATGACTGTAGCTTAGAAGGTACGCAGCTGGTGTGAAATTTTTTATATGCAAACAGTTGGAGTACATTAGCATCCTGCTTGATTTGGCGAACTAGATCGGGTGCCTTAAAGCATGGTGTCGCTGTTAACTTAAAAATGGTCACACCTTCACCAGTGGCATCAATTTGAAACTCCAATCATGCGTTTGCCGTTTCTTTGTTGTCCGTCATGGTGAGTCTCGCCATTCGTTACGTTCAAGTCTTTTTTTACGCGTTTCATTTGCATATGTAGTCATCTACTTCTATCAAACCGATTTATATTCGTGCCAGACGTCAGAAGACGCATTTGTTTCTCTGCATCAACAGCAACGACACCATTAGCGAAATTAAGAATAAGCTATGCAACGCGTTAAATAATGGAAAGAAGGCGGAGGAAGTGAGAATATTTGCGCAAACCGCTACGCAGGGACAATATGAGCATCTTGCTGATAATCAAACTGCCTCTCGTTCAGGCCTTGGAAATGATTCTCTTGTATATTTCGTTTATTTCAATCCAGAGGAAGGTGGGTCTTACAATGCCGCAGCTTCTCGTTATATGATTAACTCCTGGTTAAAAGATAAATGGGAACCAATCAACGTCGCTGAATACGAATCGTTGGACGATGTTGAGGAAGAAGAACTGCCAGTTTCCAGAAAAGAGAAAGGCAAGGAGAGAGCGCATAGCCAATACTAGGTAGAGTTGATACTGTCTATATTGAGTGATTTTATATCGAGGGTTATAATTAAAATACGGTTCTGCAAAGGGGACAACTTGCTGAATTGGATGATCGGAACCACTAGAAAGTTTCTTCTGTCAGTAATTGTGTGTATGCGTGAACTTGTCGACAAACCTTATACAAGCAACTGGAATGGAATTTGTTTTTACAAGTACGACATTGCTTATTGGGTATGGATCGATCTTGAGCACTGATGATCGAATAGCAAATTGTACAATCTGCAACACCATCGAAATGTAGATTGACATTGCGTTTAAATACTGTCAAAGCATCAGCAATGTTTCCGTTCTATAAAGGAGGAATTGTTAACGATGTATTTGACCGGAGAGTATATAGCTTGCCTGTGATCCGATAACTGCAGCAACGGCAAACATCCATCCTCGCCATTGTTTATCATTTACACCAACTTTGTGTATGCCTTCAACATCGATATGGCGCAAAGGATAGTTGGTGGGCAGCTTGATTGCAATCTGCATATTCTGTTCATCGACCCGATATGTTGCTGTCACTTCGTTTGCAGCCTTCAATGGCTTAACAGTAAATTCGTTCTCTCCGTTGTCCTCCAACTGAGATTTCACGTCCGGCCGATTGATTAGCTCCATTTCCTTATTAATCAACAACCCACTAAAATGCTTTTCGGTATAGCTTACGGTTGAAATCAATTAGTGAATAATTCGTTTAGTCATTCGTTGATACTACCTTTCCACAGCAATTGTAAGCTGGCGATTCTTGCAATCAACCCACCATGTCCTTTTGATATTATCAGCACTGTGAGATTGATAACTACTAATCCTACCTGACAATGGAAGGGAAATGTCTCAGGCATTCATAATAAATGTGTGCTGCTAAAAGAAGATAACTAATTTCGGAAGCCGCCTCAAAGCCTTTACGGTGTTAGTGGGCCACAGTGAATTCAAAGACAAATTACCATCAATTTCGTACTCATCGATTCCCCAAGGAGTCAAATCAAATGGATGAGCCTCTTGACCAGCGCCGACACCCAGAATTTTGAATAAGACGGGCAGCATGGTTGATACAACCTCCATATCCTTCAACTGTGTGGTGTACTCTTGCTTCAGCCTGAATGTCTACTCGTCAACATTAGCATCAAGTTGGATCTGCCTCTACACTAACAATATCCGTCAAATGCTCAAACATTAGTAGCCAGGAAAGGAAGTAACCCAGAATGTCATGCAACGCCTAATGCAGTTGTTATTTGCTGTTATATAATAGTTATGTTGTGTTACCTGTTCTTCGAAATGCATCGAGTGCCACGACGATACGTCAGGTGGACTCTGCAAGCCGGATATAACTTCAGGCGTTATAGCAACATTGACAGACTCTTCCTCTACTAACACCGGGTTATTACTTCTAGCTGAATTGTAATTTAACGTAGCAGTACCGCTAGTGGCCGTGAATTCTAATTGAACCGAGAGGTCTTCAACCTTGCGCTTGACGTACTTCTTCAGTAAAGAGTACGCCCGTTTTTGTACAGTTTCGTTGTGCATTTTCAAAAGTGGATAAATTTGTGTAAACAGATCGGTACTGAAAAGCGTCTTATCAGGCACATGCCCGACTAAATCAGACAGCAGTTCCCGGTATGCCTGCATTGGCGCAGATCCTGGTCCCTGAGTGGCACATCGAGCGAACAAATGCAACATTTTCTCATAGAACTTTGGTGACTCGCTCTGCAGAACGTCCTGCAACACTTCGTTTCCATCCGCAGCTAAGATACGAAGCGCAGAGAATAATTGAATAGCGTAGAAAATAATCGGAATTTCTTCCACCACACTGCTATCAGAAAACGCCATCCACTCGTAACTACGCTCGAGGAAAAACTCCCACTGGCCACCAGATATGTCTTGTATAGATTCGGCCAAGCTGGCAAATAACTGAGCCAGCTGAACAATAACTTGTGTGCGATACAAAGAGAGACCGCCCTCCGATGAACCGTTTTCAAACCACTTTCTGAGCGCAAGAAGAAGATGCATAATACGTTGTGAAGGAATGGCTATTGCACCAAACTTGAGTGAACTGGCATTCAACAAGACCAGCAATTCCCATGCTAACGAACTATCTTCAAATTCGTGCAGACCAGTTACTCCAGACAATTTGCTCACGAGATGGCTTTGGAACGTGCTAAACTGAGGAGACAGACCAAGTGTATTCTTAAAGGATAAAAGAATAGCGACTTTGTTTGGTAGTGTCACTATGAAGATAGTCAGATGCCAGGTACATTAACGTCACAATGCTTTACCTTTTGAGTTTTCTGCTTTAACGACATCTAGAAAGCATTCCATATCTGAGATTTCGCATTCTAGTTGCAGCAGAAGACGCTCGCAAACATTCTGCAGAAGCCTGGCTACTGTAACGTCCAAAAATGTAGTTTCATCTTCTCCATCCCGGAAGTTGAGAAGCTGATAAAGAAAAGAAAGTAGCCTCTGATCCGATTGGACCTCTTCATGCTTCTGTAATGCCTCGCAAAGTTCTCCGAACCAGTATTTATGGTTACCATCTTTAAGCGTGAGCGTAACAAGCTTGTCAAACCATTGGGCAAATAAGGTTTGTATCTGCAATGTAAATGCACGCACGCCAAGAGAGCTTTCTGGCACATTGTTGTCCCATACGCGACAAAGCTTAGGAACTTCAAGGCCATGTTGACACTCAATCATCGTCATCATCAGCTGCAGCATGAGCTTATCTCTTTGATTGCCTTCAGGGCTTTCAAAGAAGAAATTATCCACACCTTCATCTCTGATATATTCAGTAGCAAAAAGAATTGCACGTCCGTATGCGCTCAAGCCATATAGGTCGTAATTTACCAGCATAAGCTCATCTTCGTCTACCAACGAAGAGCGAACCAAACCTGTATAATTATCCACGACAGCCAACGATAAGTGCTCCGTAGTGTACTGAGCAAATGGTGCAGATAAGGTATTCCAGTCTTCTCTAGTTCCCAAGAGCGATGTGATGGATTTGTGATAGTCTAAATCCTTGCTGGAGTAGAGTCCTGAAAGTAGCTTCTTTGCGCGTCGCAGAGAATCAGAAGGACTTCAACCGTAACTCACATGAGCGTACATGGTTTTTGACTTGAATATATAACAAACCTTGCGCTGTAACCGACGTTGTGAATTGACATTTTTAGATGGGTAAGCATCAATTCGCGGAATCCTGTAAGTACGCCCTCATTGCATTCTTGCATTTTCTGCACAATGTTGTCCCAAACCGACGCCGCAAGACGAGATATTGTTTCAACATATTCTGCAGCAAAGTCTTGAGAAAACGCATGGACCATCGTTTGCTTTACGAAGATCGCGTCAAAAATTGGGCCTGAAACTTCGTTCAAAGGACAATCACGTATCACGACAAAAGCATGGTCTTTGACATCAAGAGCTTCTTGCAGGATTTTCAGAGCAGATATGGTACCGTGGAATAGCGATCTTGGAATTTCCTCGCCCGAGCTAATAGAAGCTGTATACTGATAGCGGTTAAACTCGGTGAGCAATCTACGTATGCTGGCGAATGCCTCCTCATATGTATTCATCGACAATGTTTCACGAGCTATTATATAAGTAAGTACGTTAAATAGCAAAACGTTTTGATGATCAGGACGTACATATATGCAATGTTAAACTTAGAGAGATAATCCGTTCAAACACCAGTCTCATAAGCCCTGACATATGAGGGCCATCCTGATCTCCAAAAGTTTCAGTAAGATATCTGCGCACCAATTTATCTAGCTTGTCGCTTCTATAGTCAATATCCGGAGTCTCTGATATCACCTTTAGTTAGAAAAAAAAAGTTAGTATGTCAACTGTGAAATGAAAGAATTACCTGTTCAAGAAACAAGAGTAAGCCCTCTGCTAACCGGAACCCATCTTGAGGATTCGTCTGCGACATTGATAATTTGTCAATGGCAGCATCCCAAAGGCTCTTCGCCAGAGTCTTATTAGGAAGACGTGATATCAGCGAGATATAAAGTATAATTAGAGGAGATAACGACTGGCGGGGGCCTTCAGTCAAAAGCGATAATAGCATCTTGGCGGCTACAACAAGTTCCTTTTGGAAACGGTTAGATAAAGGATAGTCCTGTAATTGAACCAAGCTAGTACCTGCATGTCGTCTTCCGCCTGTAATAAGGAAGCAGAATAGCTCGAGAGTATTTGTCCTGCCAAAAACAGTAATCCGTACGATTTATCTATAGCTGGAGGTTAACACAAAGTTAATCCAAGAATTAACTCGCCTTTATAAACCACGCTTGAGGACAGAGCTGCTAGCAAAAGACGTCTTGCCAGATCGCATGCGCGTTTACGAGCAATACCATTCTCCAACTTTATGACCGCGTCCAGTTGTTGCTGCAACGCACACATAAAATTTCCAAGTTTATGACAGAAAGCGTCCATGGTGACAGTATCTCCAGTAGGTGATGCGCAATCTATCACCGTCTGTGTAAGGGTGGCATCTATTTTAGTCCACAATGGCGCCATATGAACTAACGTAATGTAAGTTATACTATCCGAAATATCAATCTGTAATGCCGAACCTTGGACGCTTTGTATCGATTCCAGCACAGCTAAGTGTTTGGTTACGATCGCAAAACAATTCGGGTCGATCTTTTCGTTCAAGGCAGCGTTTCTTCCTTTCAAGAAATAATTATTCATTGCTTTCCAGAAAACCTGATCGATCAAATAGAGAAGAGCAGCATTTTCATCGTCACTTCCTGACTTCTTGCTATGAGGTCGTTAGAATTAACCTGCGAGCTATTTGTTATGCCTAACCTTTGTGCGCTTGCGAAATACACTGCACACTCTAAATACGCGTTAAGAAATACAGGATAGTTATTCTTATCGATCACATCGCTAGAAAGTCCTTCCCAGAAATTGTCGAATACATCTTTGTAAAACGATGGCGCATTTTTCAACTTTAACTGAGGTCAGTAAATATACAGAATTATTTTCTGTACCGACCTCTGGTGGCAGATTAGCAAGCAATGCCAACATACTCGGATACGAGACGTTTACAGATCCATGCAATCCATTGCGAAGGAAACTGCAGAGTTTCGGAAGGACGGGTTTTTTCTTTCCGACGATGATCCAAGACTCAGGACACTCTATGAAATGCAGCCATAGTAATTACATAAGCTGTTTGTATTTGTCCCTAGAATCAACTTACTCTTTGTCATCAGCAAAAATGCATCCCACATAACTTCGTGAGTCGATGCATCCTTTTCGGAAAATACGCTAGCAAAGAAACTGGGGCAAATTTTTTCCAAACGGGAATCCACCGCATCTGAATGCACACGTTTAGTTTACTAGATACCCAATGTAGCCATGTACCTGTCCAATGCAATAAAAGACATTTGATCAGATCATATACTGCTTTTCGGATAGCAGCGCTGTCATGAGTGGCGAACTTCCAAATTTTAGGATCGTCCAAAATGATCGCATATTCGATAGCACATTTCTGACGTTCCTCCCCGGATATGCTTTCTAAAATCACATCATAATAATCAACACAAACGTTCATCTTTGCACAAATAGGGTACCGGCTAAATGAGAAATGCAATATAAACAAGAAGACATCACTCGAGAATACTTGGAAGCCATGTCCTCCTTGTTGACATAACGAGCATCACCTAATGTGACATCTATGTGAGACGTTCAAGCTCAACAACTGACTACTCACTAAGGGTCTCTGGAGTCTTCTGCAGTAGCATATCTCCTACGTAGTCGAGAATTTCTTTCTGACAGAAGACAATTGCGTCTAATCGCTTTTCCTTCGCAAACACTGACTAATTTCTCCAGTTCAAGCCATGATCAACACACAATCCGCCGGACTTACTTCAAACGAAACCTTGGCCGTTTTGGCAATGTCTTTATAAGGATCAAACATAGATATCATCCAGGGCCCAATAAATCCTTTTAAGTGTGGTGCTAATTTCTTCTTGATACCCGTAGTGATCAACAAGTGCAGATTATTTGCAGCCAGTCGCACGCGTCGGTCAACTTCGATCGCCAGTTTACCATATAATGTCACCTGCGTTCATCAGAAACGGAAGACGGAAAAACCTTGTTGCCAGTATACTTACCCACGAAGGTAGTATCGTCTGTATTATATCCACATGCGCTTTCAGATAGGACTCAAGCTCATCCAACGCTTTAAGTTTGGTTACTGCGTCGCGCTTGGATATCTTTTTCAAGATAACGATCAGCTCCGGATCCAGGTTGGCCATTGCTAAGCCCATATCGCTAGCACCGTTGGGAGGAGTGGAAGTACCCGATGTTTGAATGGGAATGCCCGTAACAGCGGATCCAGCGAACTGCGCGAAACCACCGAGGTTATCGAAATTTAGCGGGGATCCAGTAGAAGTGGCATTTAGGGCTGCCCGACTATTCGCAAAAGCATTCAGTAAGATTCTGAAGCTACGTATGTAATTCTACATGCCTACTGCTAGCAGGCTTCATGTTGCCCTTAACCCTCGGCTGCTTTCCTGGTTTGCCCATGTCTGTTTGATCGGTCAGACAGAGATCGCCCAACTTCTCCGCTGCCGCAGCCGAGTTTCAATCACAGGCCAGTGTTTCTGATTGGATTGCCTGGGGCTCACAAAGAAATGTTTTTATTTGTCTTTGCAATCAGAAATGATAATTAAATTGAGACGCATTGAAATGCTGATTTAGGCCCTCAAAACAAGGTCATAAACTCTTGAACATTTCATTGCTTCAAATATATAGCTCCCGAGAGATATCCGTGTCAATACAAGTTAAACGCTCACCCATCCAGAGCTATCCTGCACAGTGACTGTTTTGCATTGTCTCAGCAAGCTGCAGAGTGTGTCTGCTCATCAAACATTACCCATGAAGCATTTTGTTCGTTATAACCTTTGCCGGTTAAGCTTGGGTGCCGTTGGTAGGCAAGAGCTTTAAGCGATTTCAAACCTCGTCATCAAACAGTGGTTCATATCTATGATATCTTTTGACCTGTTCCAGAGGCTTTGTCTTTGGAGGTCATTATACAACCAAGTTCGGACATATGATCATGAACAACCGTTTAACTGTCTACAGAACTCTTCCTTCCGAAAGCGCCAGTGATGTATAAGATATTGATGAGTTACTGATACGCTGCTTAACTGTAGCCAGTGATTCTCTACAAATACTAATCAACGTGGCGTTACTGCTTGCTTTAGAAAAAAAACACTGTTTATATGTACAGTAGAAACTATAGTTCGTATAAGGAAAGCGATGGACATGGCCAGGTAAGTCATTTTCTCTGACAAGTCTTTGATAAGAAGAATAGTTATCATCATCCAGCTTTTGGATAAACACGATACAGAGTTACCTTTTGCATGGTTCCTGTATACACCAAGGTCCAGTCCCTGGATCGGCAGCAGCCCTCATCTTTCACTTATGCGTGTTTAGTCGGACAGCCGTCTGACCGAAAGCCCTTGGAAGTCATCAAGAGCCCTGCAGCCCCGTACCAAACAATCAACATGAGATCCCGATGCAGAAAGCCTCGCGCTATATGGATTGCTCCCCCTTATGAACCTTCATAGCCAAACAGCCGTCTTAATGCGGTTGGCAGTGGGCTTCCGCATTCAATGTCCGCTTCCAATGCCGGCAATTGTTCACTTTTAGCCGAAGTCAATGATTCAGTCGATCGATGGTCTTTACCCCACAAAAAGACAAGTAGTGTAGTCCATAGCTGAACAATCAGAGGGCGAAAGTCCAAACGAACAAATTAATCAGACACGTAAGGAGCCTACTTTTGAAGGGCATGCCCAACCCCAATCACGTCTTACCGCAGCCATGTACCAATTCAGATCACGGAAAGTAACAATGCGAATCGTACCGATCCAAGGACCAAACCATCACCTACACGTGTTTGTGTATTTTATTTTCAGTTTGATTTGGCCATGCTTTGCGTTAAAATCTTACCACGGTTTTGCATATCAAAAAATGAATAAACAACCGGAAGAAAAGTGAAAGAGACAGAAAGTGAGTTCTGGGCGATCTTCCCTTTTTATATCTGTTCTCTTTGATTGGATCACTGTTGCTTGAATTCCAGAGAGCAAATTGAGAGCAAGAAGAAAACAAAAGCGATAATGGCAAGAAGAATAACTAATCTATAAGAAAAGGAACCTTAAAACGTTACTATTGTACTCTGCATGGACATGCCCTGATGTCCCTGCATCGTGAAACCCCGTCTATAAGCGCCGATGCTAACAGAGTGCATGTGCAACCATAAAAGAGCTTATATTCGATCTGCCTCACTAGGGACTAACTACGCTTCTCACTGTATATTAACATTACAGAAACTCTGACATTGTTGCATGAGGATTCTGTTACCTTCATTTGACAAATGTTTGAAAACGGATTGTAACGTCATCTGAAGGAGGAATTAGAACTTTCGACTTGCATCCGTAAATTGTATTGTGTAGAAACATTATTCTTTGTATACAACCTTTAAATACGTTGTCAATGTCATGCAACGAAGGAACATGCAACATGAGTTATTCACAAAGTAACTATGTACGACAAATCTGGCGACCGGATTAAACGTCTGTCGATATCAATTACAAGTTGGGTTCTAATGCAAACTCAATTGATTGCATGAAATGGGATATCTATAGACTAAATAAAGCTAACTAATGCTTTATCAAAACAAAATAAGCAGCGAGCTTTTCTTTCGGCTTGCATATGCGGAAAGCAAAGACCTTGTTTCGATGGTCTCGTCAAGGTGTCGTAGTTGAAATGTGCAATATGTGATTCGCATAGTTTCTTTCCAAAAGCGTTAAACCATTCTTTGGACACGGAGAAACATAAACCTACCGAGATAAATATATTAACGCACTAACAGCGATGTAATTGTATTACAACGCACTCTTTTTTAAAGTGATTACGTTATTTAAAATACGTCTTTCCGAGAAATATTATCACCTGTAAAAACGCGATGACTGACTCGTGCGGTAATGAGCTACAAGTTATATGGCCTGCCTTGTCTTTTGCCATGTTGAATCTGGGAGACCATACAATTTTCGATCCCTTTGTTATTTGGATCTTCTGCTAAATTATGCCACGTGGCCGAGATTATCAAGCAGACTTGCCGATGAGCAGGATTAGTCTAGATGAACACTGATCATCAGCGCCGCCTCTTCATTTCTTATATCACAAATATGGCCACGTGTGCTTCCTCGCTCATGTATTTCTTTTCGGCGTTTTACTCAAATCTGGCCAACATATTCATTTTAATAAGCATTCTCTACGTTCCTTCCTTTGTTTTACTATGCTTCTAAAGTTATGCGAAAACGGAGAAGACAGAACTACTGCTGTTTGTAGCCTTGTATGAATAAGCAAATCACTTGGCAAAATTGGAAAGATGAGGCAGCTTTGACTGCTGTAGCAGTTGTAAAGGCCACTGTTCGCTATTCGTAACGGCCTCTAAATGTTCGATAACCCTTTCTTAAGCTATCCCTGCCTTTGGTATACATTCCGCAGTTTTCATTTCGCACATGCATTTTACCACCGTACTCATGCGGGTTTGGCTCGGCAATCGTACTAGGCCGCCTGAGAAAAAGAAGGCAGATTTTTTCTTCTCCTCACGATAAGCCAAATGCGTCGCTTACCCTGCCGCTTATAGCACTATTTATTGTCAGATGACACTGACTATTTGCAAAACTCACTATGAACACATTTTTACTCAGCTGACCAGATCATTAGCTAGGATTGCCACTCTTTCAGCTTCAGGGATGTAGTACACGACATCCTCAGTGAAGATATTATTGCGATCGGATCGGAATATCTCGTTTTCCCATGTTGACTTATGCTGCACAAGAAGAACAATAGGGAAGATCGGATCGTAGCACCTATCGTTAAGGTGATGAACTATGGTGTGTAGAAAAAAGAGACGATGGGAAAAAAAATAGAGTTCAGTTTTCGTTCTGTTTTTCCTGTTATCATGGCTTTGGAAGGCCGCTTCGTCGTACGAGCAGTAAAGGATGGCTTAGATTTATTCCGTGATCCCGCAAGGCAGAGCGTGTGAACTTATCTCTTGGGATAGGATGATCGGAAGTTGGCCTGATGTTACACCATCGAAACCAACGGATATGATCTGTGCCGACGGAGATCAAATTCTGTTGTACTTTATCTCCATACGAGTGGACAAAAAATATTTGCTATTTTGTTCTATCGATTCTACCGATCCATCCCGTTTAGTACATAACGTCTTAGAAACTTATCAGAAGAACAGCATCAATTTTAATGTAAGTATACCGTATTGCTGAAACAGATGCAACTAGTGATGCCGCTGATCTATTGAAAGTTATAATCGTCCATCGCAATTAACCCAAGGTTGATCAGCGTGATAGACAATTTATGAAAAAGGAGGGTTTAATGACCACCAAATCTGCACACAAGAAATGTAGGGATACAAAGTATGTATGTCGCTGATCGCTACTGCAAATAATCTGTTAATGTATCGAGGGATATAAAGGACTTTACCGTACCGAGTGTGGCAACAAGTTGATGTTACGCTGGTTATTCATTATACATTCATTTTAAGCTTCAGTACTGCTAGTGTGTTGACTCCTCTTTCATTTATTATTTTCTTTTGGAAAAGTCTAGTACATTGTTAAAACAACGAAACGCATGTATGAAAACCAACCTTGTGTCTTCTAAGTTGTTGAAACCAAACTAAATTACAAAATCGCTTGTTTAGGTGGGTCGGCAATAACATTCAAACTTGGTCGATCTTCATGGGAAGACCCTGCTGTTAATGTATGGCTGCATATAGTAGAACAAATTCTTGTAATGATACTTGATCCTATGACGTACATAACGGATGTGGTTCTGTATTCTCGATACTGGTCATGTGAGAAATTTGTGCGCGGCAAGGCAAGTTCACCCTGACTCAGTTCCTGGGAATCGAAACCAGAAGAGGGTCCTTGCCCATTAGAGGCAGGTATAGCTAGTGTGGCTTTCACTCTGTACCACTGAAACATATGCACTTTCTACCCGCATATAGAGCGGGTTAATGGTAAAAAGACATGTTTTTGGAAAAGCAATCTATTTGGAAAAGGAAGAAAGAATATTATACAACATACGATGAAATAAAGGAATCTTATTTTCTTCCAATAAAGTACATCTAATCAAGAGAGAGCCAGCCTATTGACACCAAGACTGATGTAGTTAACCGTACAAAGAGTTAGCAAGCTCGCTGACTAAGATTTATTTTTTCTTAGTCAACAACATTGGGGAAAAAAGAGATGCAAAGTCTCCTACCAGACAGAGACTCCGCAGATCAAGGAAGAAAGAGGAATGATGGATGTGTTGGCTCGATCGTCCAACATGAATTAAGCTATACTGTAACCTTTTACAGTATCATGTTGCTTTTGTCTTTATGGCCTCATGTTCAAGTAGGACCCATGTTTGGTGAGAGTTTTCAGGTTTTGTTGGTCACAAAGACCTAAAATTGTCATTCGTTTATAGATGGTATACCTTTTTTTTTGCTTAGTCTAGTTTTGCCCCGAAGTACAAAGTTTACAGTGGCGTGTAAGATATGGATGGACACATGGCTTTTTTTTACTTTACTTTTCGCGATTCCCTTTCTTTTCTTTTGTGATACAGCTTTCTTAGCGGATTTAAAGACTGCGAGACACATTTTTTGCCGGAGAAAGTCCGAGAGGCATTCATTGGTTTTGTCGATTTTTCCTGATAAGGGACAACTCAATCTCCATTTTTGCAGAGATAAGCTTGCGAATTGTGGATCAACGTTACACAAAGGAAACAGGGGTGAGTTTCTACCAAATTCTATGGTGCTACCAATACGATTTCAACACTGTATTAAACCCGCACAGAATCGTGTACTGCTAAATAGAGTAACGGCGGGGCTTCTAGTCCTGGGGAAAAAAAGGAAGGGGGGGGGAACAATGGGATCAAATTTTCAAAACAAAAAAAAATATAAATCGTGAACAAATTCGATCAAAAATTTTGTTCTGGTATAGTCTCTTTTGTTTCTTATGCCTCTTTTTTCTTTCAAAAACTCTTCGCCGCAGGCGGCGGTTATTGCTGAAACAAAAGAACAAAACTACCCCGCATGGGTCCAAAGCATAGGCCGTAGTGCAAACTTCGTTTGGGACCTTTTCTGGAAGCCATTCATCTATGTTTGGAAGTTCCTAGCGCGCAGAACAAACTTAACCTTCTGGATCATTACTGGCATGGTCGTCGGTATCCTGATCGGAAAGTTCGCCCCGGCGGCAGGGCAAGAAATCGCACCTCTAGGAGAAGCGTTTATTCGAATGATCACTATCTTAGAAGCACCTTTGATTTTCTCCACATTAGTAGTAGGCATTGCAGGTAAAATATCAAGTTCAACTAGGTGTTCCCTGTTTGCTAAACCTATTATAGGTCACGGTGATGATGTTGGCAAAGTCGGAAAACTAGCCATTAAAACCATTATCGTACGTATTTAAAGATCAACACGTAATGGTCCGTGTGAGATATTGACTATTACGTTAGTATTTTGAAATTGTCACCACGTTTGCACTTGCTGTTGGTCTGATCATGGCTAACTTGATCAAGCCGGGAGTGGGAGTCACACTGAAACCTGGCGACACCAGCGCCATTGATGGCATGTTAGAAGCTGGCAAAGAAATTTCATGGCATCATGAAATGTTTTTGATCATCCCCAAGAATTTTGTTCGCGCAATTTACGAGAATCAGATCTTGGCTATTGTATTCTGTGCTGCAATGTTTGCATGCGCTATCATGCTCAGTGACAAGAAATCGAAGAAGGTCATGTTGGAATTCAATGAATCCTTGTCCTTGGTATGTATCAGATATATAGTAGGATGTACTCACTAAGTGAATTTAATCATACTATCACAGATCATGTTTAAATTTGTTGGACTTGTCATGAACTGTAAGTTGATTTAACTAGCCTTTCTTTCGCTGATATATTAACCGTTTTTGTAGATGCACCTATCGGTATTGGTGCCGCTCTGGCAGCCACTGTAGGCAAGAACGGAATTGAAGTGCTAGCAAACTTGGGAAAATTGATCGGAGCCTTGTATGCCTCCCTTATCATTTTCGTCATTGTGATCTTGATTCCCATCATGCTTGTTATGCGAATCCCCATTTTGGGTTTCTTCCGTGCTATTGGACAACCTTGGCTTATCGCTTTCAGCTCAGCCTCTAGCGAGTCAGCTTTGCCAAAGGCCTTCGAAAACATGCGAGCATTCGGTTGCCCAAATGCTCTTACCGCCTTTGTCATTCCCTGGTATGATTGACGAAAGACATCTTTTTTCCTTACCAAACTAATTTTTACTTGTCTCCTTCAGTGGATATTCGTTTAATCTGGATGGAACGACCCTTTATCTTTCTCTCGCAAGTATTTTTGCAGCCCAAGCTGGAGGCATGAATCTCCCAATCGCCACCCAAATGTCTATCATGGGCACACTGATGCTGTCATCCAAAGGTGTTGCAGCTATTCCTCGTGCATCTCTTGTTGTGCTGGCTGGTACCGTTCAACAGGTAGGATATTAAATGCATATGAAAACAAAAGTCCTAATTCCTTGTTTGGTTTAGTATGGATTGCCTATTGAAGCTGTTTTAGCCATTATGGTAGGACAAAGATAGATTTTAAAGTCTGATTTTTCTAACCATGACTGTATCATAGGGCGTGGATGCTATCATGGACATGGCCCGTACATCCATTAATGTCTTTGGAAATTGCTTGGGCTGCTGTGTCATGTCTCGAATTGAAGGCTCCTTCCGAGGAGAAATCTGGCGTGAAGAAGAAGAAGAAAGACGACGCCGAGCACTTACCGGCGAAGATGATGAAGAGAGACAGTCGGTTACAAGTTTGCAACAGAACGAACCACTATCAAATGTTGTCGTGCATCATAGCGAAAAAGCCGGCTCCATCAAAGAAATCGAATACGAAGTTCATCAATCGAAACATTAGACATCTCCCCTTACCCCCTTTTTTTGTAATTATGTAGCTTGTACAAAATAAACTTAATTAAAGTAGCAGATGCTACTTATAATCTAAATTTCACATGGAACATACGTAGTAGTTCGAACATTTCGTGATCCTCGACCGGTCCGGCTGTGAAAGAAACCCGATACTTTTAAGGTCCAATACGTCTGAACGTACCCTCAGCCTTATAGAAAGCAGTATTATCCTTTACTAAATTAATGACCTCTGATCCGTTGTATTTATCCAAATCACCATTCGATATCCAGTTACAGTCCCTTCGTTTGTCAGCTCGCAGAGACCGATCGTTTCTCTCGGTTGGCAGTGTATAACAAGTAAGCGGCCATGCTAGCAGATGCTTAAGTGAGCGCCGGCCGAAGAGCTGAATGATAAAAAGGAAAAAGATCCCGGGCAATGAACTGTTCTGCTTGCTATACTATCTTTGCTCGCTTACAGACATCATAAACCCGATAAGATATCGTCGATATGTCGATTAAGGAATAATGAAGGTCAACTTAAGCAACCCGACATAGTCAGTAAGGATCATAATAAGAGAATCCTTATATTTATAGGATTAAGTACGGAGCTTGGAGTAGAGAGGAATGGATGAAATCAATAGATATATTATGCTATGGATATTACCTGCAATTGGGAAGGAAGGTATAGGCATAAATATGGCTCCATAAAAAGAGAAAGCAATACATGAAGATCAGAAAGCCAATATTGGGGCCTGTTGCAAAACGATCACATCATCCGCATAAGATCCTGAAACGAGACCTGAATCAGATACATACAGACCTCATACTTTATCTAGCATGAACGCATTAATTTCGGAGACGTTGATGTTTAACGGGACTGGCCGCTGAGAGAAACACAAAGAGGTAGTCCAAAGAAGGAAAAGGACTTCCTCCAAACATTACCGGCAGTACAACTATGTGACACGGAGCTAATCTATATTAATGGGATGGGAGTAGTTAACCTGAGGAAAAGAAGATTTGCAATTGAAAAGGAAAATCCCCACACTCTTTGCAAGCGGCGACACAGCCATGACTTCTTTTTTTCGACGACCAACCCCCATATTGAAGAACAAGCGACATGAATGTGAGAGAACAGCAATATTAGCTACAGCAAACATTATTGTTTGACATCTGTGCTTGTGTGAGATCACTTAATGAAACGATCAATAGGCGAAAACATTGCTATATGCTCTGATATTGAGTGTGAATGCTTTCCAATTTCAGTGTCTGCAATGAGCAATGGACTTTAAGTCTCAGTGGGAGACTCAGTGAAGGAAGCCTTATCATGACCTGCCGACAACAAAGAGTGAAGGTAGGATGGTCCACTCTAGACTAGAAGCCTTTCACCTGTGGCCTACCTAATGGCAGCAGTGAGAAGGGTCAAGTCGCTGTTGTGGCAAGATATTTCTATGATCATTTATATCATGTCCATGGATATTTGGGCTGGAGGAAGGGGGTCGCTGACGTGCGCTTAAGCGTACTAAGAAGAAGAACTGTTATCAGCGATGGGAAACAGTCTGATCGAGGCCAAATGAGTGGTTCCGGGACCCGGTTTGAGTAACACTTGCAATAAACATGTGTTACCTTAGCTCGTGCATTACTTCTTTCCGTTTCCTCTTCCTTTCATCCACACCATGCGAGACATTCCTTCCCCTACCAATACTTCAGACTTCCAGCATCTGCCTCCGCGATCAGCCACCTCATCTCCTGTATCGAGACCCTCGTCCTCAACCAATAACTCGGCTCCGCGATTCAGTGTCAACTCGAATCTTATGAATTACTCAATACCCCATAATGGAGAACAGGTACACTCATCAGATCAACGACTTTTTGATCTTGCCCTTCTGACTTGCAACAGGAAATAAAAGGTCGTGCCGGAACTACAACTGCGAAGAGAGAGATTCAAGAGGGCAACTCTAGCACACGCACTCGACAACTGGAAGCACAGATAGAGGCCTTAACTCTTCAAAATGTCAAGCTACAGAGAACAAATAGATTGCTTAAAGTGGATACAGACAATCTCATCGAACAAAAAACACAGCCATTGGAAGAACAGATACGACAACTAACACTGGTTAACGTACAATTGCAACGGGCGACGCGATTATTGCAGCAGGAATTGGATGAGAAAGTCGACCAGTTCAATAAGTTCCAACAAGAGCAGATCATCCGAATGAAAAATGTCGGACCAGAGTACGAATTTCTAGTACAAATGATTAATCTTCTTCAACGCCAGGTAAAAAAACGAAACCGCGATGGTGCCTATTCAAAGATGACGATGGATTGCTTAATGCTTTACTGTAATGCAGATAAACGGCGAACCGACATGCGAGGAAACGTGCTGCTTTACATTGAAGCCAATAGAGCAATCGAGTATGGTCATGACCTTACCCCCTGAGAATGACGATGAAGAGATGCAGGCGCAGCACGTCTGTCGCCCAGTCATCCATTCTTCAATTTCCCAGGGATCTTATGCAATCGAATTGGAAAATAAAGTTATGCGGCTCGAACAGGTCATTGAGGAGCTAGACGCAGAGAAGGAGCAGATGATGCGCCAACAGTCTTACAAAGATAATGACATCGAGACATTAAAAAGAGAATTACATATCAAGGACGAGATAGTATCACAACTGGAGCAAGACTTTTTAATACTTGAGGACCAATTGGCAAGACTGCAAAAGGTAACGATAACAATACATGCAAATTTCTATACTAATTACTCGGCTGTTTTCTAGGAGCTTAATGACCGCAATGCAAAAGCAATAACGCCGACATCGAAAATAACGGAGGAACGCGTCCGAAATCCGAGGCAACAATCGCAGCTTCTAATGGAAACGAAACGCCGATCCTTAGCCATCAAAGACACGGAAATGCTGGAGCAAATGTTGCGTGGTGACCTTGGAAGACTTGCGGACGAAGTAGATGGATCAGACGATGATGCTTCGCTTGATGAAGATTCAGATAAAGATACCAGAATGACAACACCTCCCCGATCGCTAAGCCCACAGGATACAGTTAAACCCATGATAGCCAAAATGCTGTTAGACCAAGAATCAACTTGCCGATTACCATTACGCGGAAAAATACCTGGTGCTTTCCCTGAGCGGCTTGATAACAGTGGCAACCCCTCCGATACATATTCAAACGCTAAAGATCCATTTGCACCATTTACGGTAATGACTCTCCTACTCGGACTTGCATCCCAATTTGGTGTCACGGATGACTGGACGGTTCCAATAACATTGGCAGCTTTAGTGTCAAGTTTCCTGTGGTCTGGTGCCGCAAGAGGCGTTCAGCTTAAGCTAAAACTGCAGTAATCATCTCCGTCGCATTTCCATACCCCGCTTCATAGATAATCTGTGATCCTGCCACATTTTTTACATTATTCATTTCTTCTCTTTAACCTTTTCTTGATGCTGTAAATACATAATATATGTAATCTTTTTTTTCATCTTTGTCCTGGAACAGCCTAAACCGCTTGTCGGTGCTCACTTGTCACAATGATCCCCCCGCATGTGGTTGCGGGGAAATCAGACTTCAACCGATAGGGGCTCGGGAAAAGGGCAAGTTGCATGCAGAACAGTTTCCATTGTGCATAGATCATTGTATAGAAAATGGATAATATAACATAAGGTTTTTTTTGGTTGACGTATCCATCGAAACAAGAAATGCCTTTGTCCAAAGGGGGAAAGAGAAATGGCAGGACTTCACGTATCGGACTGTCCATTTGGTGCAGATAGCGATGGTCCAACTAAATCTCTGTTAGCGCAGTAAAAGCTTCCAAGAGGCGCAATCGAATATTTTAGGTTTGTCTCCTGAAAAAGAAGGAAAAAAGGAAAGCAACTTTGTCAGTAAAGAGAATCGATTATGTTCTCTCGTAATCGATGATTGATCCTGGAATAGTTACACACAGTCCTGTCTTAAACTGCCTTTGGCCAATAGAACTGACACTGTCAAAAAAAAAAGAACGGACAAGTTTTCATGCATAAGCGTTTTTTTAGCGAAAAACCTTGGCTAAAGACAGTTAAGTCCGTTTTTAGCTGTCAAGAATCTCCCTTACAAAAACAGCCTTCCGAAGTTCAGGAGTGATAACAACATTCGAGGAATTTTTGGGTTTGCCAGAGTCCAATGCTGGTAATTCTTAGAGACAATGCAATTTAAAAGGTAAATGAGTTATATCGATCGTGAGCTGCATATTGCATATAAAAACATACAAACTTTTGCGTCAAACCGATATCTTGGCTATGACTCTTCGTCCATCGTCCCATTGTGACAACAAGCTTTCTTGTGATCATGTTTTGATCTTCGTTTGTCTAATAATGATGATACAAGGCGATACACAGTAATCAAAAGGAAGGCTGCCTCTTTGCTTTACGCACTTAGTGGGCAATAGTAAACTGTATAGGCCAACGTAATGCTCTGTTCTGTTATGATATATTGAATAGCACTTTATTGTTCATGATCTTTCCCCTACATATTTTTTATCAAATTCAGAAAGCAAATCGGGCTCATGTATCACAACAACCCTGTTTGTGTAGCAAAGAGATCAATTGCCACAGAAAGACACCGTAATGGGAACAGCTGGATTGGCTCATGGGAGCACGGCCCATTCTTTTTCCCGGAATCGCTCACACTAGCTGCTCCCCGATTGCCCATGGATAGGCTTAATGCTGGTCTTTCTGGCTGCTTTAGCAAGTTCTCAATGGTCTTGTTTACTGTGTTGTTCGTGTAATTGAGCAGTGAGCGTCTCCTGGCTTCTGTTACAGAACTCTGCCGTCGAGCTTTTACCTCAACTTCAGGGTTTGTGACTTCAGGGTGTGGCACATGGCACGATGGGTAACTCGGGCAAATTGCTGCTAATTTGACCGGTACAGTGCGAAGCTGACCGCCTAACTCTTCTTTCCTTTTTTCCTTGTCCTTTTTTAACAACAGAATCATGAGTGGCAAGTGACATGAGTATTCTGTTAACTATCTTCTCATTATCGCGTTTGCAGATTTGTATCGAGCACATCATGATTATCAAGCGCAGCAAGAAGACGAATTGACGTTGAAGAATGGAGATATAGTTCGTGTGCAGAACTTGGAAAATCCTGACTGGTGGTTGGCTGAAAAACAAGAGACTCTTGAAAGCGGCATGGTTCCAAGCAATGTAATCAGTCATGTCTGAAAAAGATAAGGAATGCATCTTACGCTTTTGTAGTTCCTTGAACCAGTAGGCGCTGCTGCCCCTTTGGAGGCACCCAACGCTGCCGTAGAAACAGGTTGGCGGGGGATTATTACAATTGGTAGCAGAGTGCTCATACCGGCATAGGTGGTCCCATTCTTGCCAGGGTCCTGGACGATTACGAAGCACAAACGTCCGAAGAGCTATCGTTGCGAAAGGATAACATCGTAACCATCTTGGATCAGTCAATCGGAGACAATAAATGGAAAGGTGATTTAAATGGGAAGATAGGCGTATTTCCTAGCGAGGTAAAGCATGTAGCAAAAGTGAGTCTTTCTTTACCGATTGTGTTTCCTTAAGTATGTGAAAATAATCGACGCCAACGAAGAATCCGGATCCGCTGCAGAGGAAGTTGATCCAAGATCAAGACGTAATGCAGGATATGATTTGTCTATATGATTACTAAGTAGGCTTCGTGCTTTAGATGGGTTTAAACTTGCAGCATACGGCGTGAAACAGGGTGGTATTGGAAGTATTTTAGCAGGCGGTTTTCCATTAAGAAAAAAGACTGTTCGGAGAACATCAATTGCTGAGGGTGAAAAGCGAGCAGAAGATCATACGGTAAGATGGAAACCACACGCTTGTCCCGACGTGTCTAACAAAAGATCAGCCGATGGCCAGTACTCAAACGAACGAGAAGAGAGAGAAATATGTTAACGAAGGTATGAATAAGTTTACTTGCTCATTTCACGTCTGACTATAATCAGGCGTAGGAAAAGCACTTGTTCTTCACGACTACGAACCCGTAAAAGAAGGTATGCTTTACGGAAAGTAGAAATCAGGCAGTTTACTCTTAGTAGATGAGATCAGGTTAATGAGAGGAGAATATGTAACGATTAATGACAGACTGGATGATCAAGGATGGTGGCAGGGCGTGAATGAAAAAGGAGATGTGGGATTGTTTCCGTCAAACTTTGTCCAAGTTCTGGACGAACAGCAGCCTCCTGCTCGTCCGCCACGAGCAAGACCGCCTACCATTAAGCCTGAGACTCCAGCTTCGGGAAACGAGCCGTTAGTTTCACCCACTCTTGCACGTCCACCGCCTGTTCCTGTTGCGACTCGCCCTTCTTCGTTATTGACAAACCGAACGTCTGCTGCCAGCGAATCAGCCCCATTGAATGGTCCCCCTACACCGCCCCGCCCGGTAACTTCCCCACCTTTAGCTTCACGGACTACCGTTTCCCCGGAAACGAGACGACATAAGCCACGTGTTCCTTCAGTTCATGCGGTTCCTGTGGTGTCACCAGATTTGCCACCTGTCACTGGTCAGCTAGATCATTCGGAACATCCCCTCCGACCTTCAAGACCGGTCCCTGCTCCTGCTTCCACCGTCTCTACAAACAGTGTCAATTCTGATGCAGGAAGCTCTAAAAAGGTGGATCCTCATAAACCGATGATACCTTTGGCTAAACCTCCCAAAGTAAGTGCTCGTATGACAATAAGAGCAATAATGGGTAAGATATTAAGGTATTATTCTAGGTTAAACCTTTTGCTGGACGTAAGTAAAATAGCATACTCTATCATTGGAAAGTAAGTTGAGACTTTTTATTGTTATAGCATCTGGCCCATCAGTATCGCAGCCATTAGCTAGGGCTTCTGCTGAGAGTGACACTCCTGTGGCTCCCGAACGAAAGAGTCTCGCGGACCCGCCGTTGTCTCCTCCTATACCAAAACGGGCTATGCCACGACCTCCACCTTTAGCCGCCCCACTGAACGAGGAATCAGCGGTCGATGGAGTTTCTGGAGAGGATTTGAAGTCAAATGAACCAATACTGACACCAAAGCATTCACGGCAACCCTCAGCTTCTTTGAATACACAAGCACCACCTATTCCGTCACGAAGTCCGCCACTTGCTTCTTCTGCTCGTTCTAGCGATTCAGCCGTGGATACTTCAAAGATGGTTCCCCCACCGCGACCCTCGATTCCACCACCTGTTTCTCCCGCTTCTTCTGTTGATTCCGCTGTGGATGCTTCAAAGGTGGCCCCTCCACCACGCCCTTCGGTTCCACCACCGGATGCTCTGGAAGCAAAGATTAGGCACATTGTGAGGAAAGAGACGGAAAAATTACGACAAGAATTTGAGTTACTTTTGGAAGAAGAAAGAAACGAGCGGTTGCGTCTGGAGAACGAACTTCGCGAATTGAAGAAACATCTGTAAAACCTTTCACGGTGCAATTATCATTATGATAATCGGTTATTGAATAAAGTCGAATGTAATTTTTACGTTTAGAGGTCTCTGCAACATATTCTTCCTACGTGACGCAAAGCTTTGAGAAGTGAGCCTGTCTTCAAAGCGTCTATCTAAGCAGATGCCCAAAACGGTAGAAAACAAGTGAGACAAAAGCTTAGTCTAGAAAACACCTGCAAACCCTATTGTAGTTAAGTCATAGGGTAGCCTCTCAGTAGAGCCATGATGCTAGCCTTTGCAATTTCCCTTTATACAAGGATCCTCAATGATGGAAAAGCCGGCTTTTCGGCTATAATATCAATAGCAGCGGTGTTTAGGGGATTCAGCGTATGGCCAAACTTTGCTCTCTTGCCATTACGTATACACTATGCTCGCGGTATCAGCGAATGGCCATACAGACGTTACTAACTGCATGCCAAGGACCATTAACTCTTATCATTTGTTGTGGTAACTATAAATTTTTATCGATTGTAATGAAATAATATATGTGAACAACACGGAGAACAAGAGATTTTCACAGTGTGATATTTTACACACGTTTTCTGTCACTTCCACTAACTAGAGCCAAATGTCAGATAGGAAAAGAACAATGAACAGTTAGAAAGGGAAAAGGAGAACGGAAAAATGGAGATGGAAATGAAAGTGGGAAATGGATATCTATTTCTTTTCTTCCGAAGGTGAAGGTGCACATCCTCGCATTGTCTCACGGCTCATGACTTCCATCATAATCTGATTGCACATCTTGGCATATGGGTTTTCTTGGATGGTCACATTTCGAGCAATAGGATTACCATATTTAGCTCCTGTTAGACAAGAAATTTAGCGTTTTCTTTCTACCGAACGCATCTGACATAGCATACCAATGGCAAAGTCTTCGCGTGCTCCGGCTAAATCACCTTGCTGTCGTCGAAGGATAGCCCGTTGGGTATACGCCTATGAAAAGTATTGTTAAGCCAACTGAAATACATCGGGTAAAATGAGCATTGTTCGATATCGGTACCTGACGTAACACTTTAGGTTGACCTTCTGCAAGACTGATAACAGTGTCTAGGTCTTTCAACGCCAGGTCATCGTTCTTTCTCATACGGTAAATTTGTGCTCTGAGAATGACCAAATAACATGCAGAATATTCGTTAATTTTCTTTTCCATCCGGTGCGAAATAGAACATTACCGATTATTGTATGCTGAAGCATAGTCCTTTTCGATGTCTATGCACTTGTTCAGTGTTTCGAGAGCAGCATCCGTGTTGCCGCTTTCTGCAAGAGCAATCGCTTCTTTTTCTAATTTCTGTAACTTTTCGAGTAGTTCAGGATTGAATTGCTTGGCTGTAACATGGGTGAGTCAAGGTAACTGGAAAATAAGAGATACCTCATTACCATTGCTTGTATCCAGCGTTGCTTCGATGGAATCCAGAGAAAGACCTTGTGCTTCTGTGATGGATGGTAAGAAGTCGTATAATACGCTAGTTATCTATCTTCACCTGGATTAAAAATAAGTTCCAAAACAGCGTCGTCCGAGGCAGGCATTATTGAAAAAATAAAAGGAGAAAGAGATGATCTCTCTTTTTTCGAGAGCGTGAGAAAACAGCTTTAAAAGGATTATAGACTCCGACTGATTTCTCACAGGATTTTCATACCGAACGTACGGTTGGACCCAAGCGAATGAACTTCGCCCTATGGCGCAAACCAATCTACTTTAACAACTACCTCATCTCTGTGTGTATTCATCCGGTATCCTAACCACGTTGGAAAGGGCAGGAAGCATCCGAAGTGTGAGCATGCCCTGCCATACACCTACTTGCTTATGTCTTTTACATACATTATCAGTTGCAGTTTTTATCTTTCCTGTCTAAGGCAAACAATTATTAAGCGTTTCTGGAATAAACTACCCTGGAAGTGAAAAAAGCTAAAAGACCTTGAACTATCTTGAGCCTATTAGCAGCGAACAGTGTTTCGTACTGCTTGTATGAAAAGCTAAAAGCCGATATAACTATGGAATAAAAATTCGACGAGTTTATATCTTAGATATGTGTCGTATGATGTTACTTTACGCTAGGCTGAATAAACTTTGCGTCCAAGAAAGGGTCAAACTTAAGCTGAAAAGGATATAATTATGTCTCGTTAGTAAAGAAGATATGCGGGAGAAATGGTTCACTGACATGACCTTGATCCTCCAGTGGATATAAAGTCCCTTTGAGCAGTGTAAAAAACCAATTCATGGTTAGTAAATGGCCAGATAAGATTAATGTTTTCACTTAGCCTCGAAGTGTATTCCTGACATGAGTGACACGCACATTGAACACCTCTTTGGGTGGGCGCCACAAAAAGAGATCAACTAGCATGTGAGGCCAGCATCGGAGGCGTGCTGCGGAAGACTTGAAGCGAGGCAACATCTGGCGAGGACTTTGAGTACGACGGTATGAGCGACACCATGAATGACTGGAAATAATTTCTTATTCAGTTAACCGGATCGAGTGGAGGGAGCTGACTCATTCAACCAAGATGATCTCTCACAGCGGTCATGCAGGTTAAAACATAAACATGGAGCAAAGAGCCATCCACTACCTATAATGAATTGATGTGCATATTGTGTTTATGGAGAACAGAACCAAAAAGCTAAAAAGATGTTAATTTCCCTTTTAAATAATGCGGATCATTGAAGCCAAAAATCACCGTCATTGCAGCAAATCGATGGATGTCTGAACCATTGACAATGCTGCACTGATAGAATAAAGTGAAATAAAGTGTTGAGTAATCAATGATCTATAATACAGTAGATACATAAGGAACAGAAAGAGAACATTGCATTATTATACAAATAGATGCTGTATGGAAGGAAGAAAAAAATTCTCCAATCAAAGCTAAAGAGTATATCCTTGAATACAGTGCATGTTAAATCAAATGCATAGGACCTGATTTGATTAACGTAAAATAGCTATTTAGCATTGTAAGCATATCCTATGCATCAGCGCGAAACATCATGAAATAGGCGCAAAGAAACATGGTGTTACTTTCACCCTCAAAACGAAGGCTTACCCAACGGAAAGACTGGCTATATTTGAAACTCCGTTAAGCGCTTAGTGTGTGTCCCACCCCACAGAAACCTTCACCGGTTGAAAGCGCTTCCCGGACCGCATACACGATTCTTTCTTTCACACCTACAAGTATCATGGGCAGTCCACCGAAAAAGAACGTTATTAGCGAAAGTTTGGAGAAACTCGATTTAAACGGGTCATCGTTGTCGGAGGAAAACACCCTTGTACCGGAAAACGATCAAGTCGATCATATAGCAGAAGGAGAAGAATCGGTTAGTCATGTAGATCAGCAACAGCAAATGGATGAGCAGATGGACGGTGAATATCCAGCATGGTGTCGAAATGGCATATCATCAAGCACATCGGCGCGGAAACGTCGAAGGTACCGGTTGGTATGATCCATTCAATAAAAAAACTGAGCCAAGGAATGCAGCGATGCGACATATAGTCAAAACGTCGGAATGCATAATTCACATATTCGACCAAGCGAAGATATATTTAACGCAAATGATCCACAAATTAAAGAGGTACGAATGGAAACGGAAGAAGGATTACCTCATAAATGTTTTTGGAAAGGATATCATTAGCATCATCATGCAATATCTCGCCGACGAAGGCTACCACGCATCGCAATCGGTTCTTTACGATGAAACGAACGTTAAATGGAAAGAGCGAGAAGAACGAACAATGGAGGTGAAACGGCTGAAAAAGGCGATCTTAGGTAAGGTCTAAAGCAATACTGACCTGGGGATGAAGGAATTTATTTTATAATTGCAGATGGTGATTGGCAAGAGGTTGAAAAATTATGCTTAAAACCACTTGTGAAGAATCACAGGTCGTTTTTATATTCGGTGTACAAGCAACAATATTTGGAATATATCGAAAGAAGAGAAATTCAAAAAGCAAGCTCTAATGACATTAATCATTTAAACTTGCTAATTGCACGTGTAGGCATTTACGTTTCTGAATAAGCGGTTGAAACCTCTCGAGCATCTCCAAGCAAAACCTAATGAATTCAAGGATATGTGCTACCTTCTTACTGCGAAGTCAATTCCCGAAGCCGCTAGTTTTAAAAACTGGGAAGGGATAATGGCGGCAAGGTGACGACGACAATGCTTCTGTATTCTTAACGTTCCTAACTGGTGTATTTGGTAGAGAAAACTTGGTAGATCAATTACAGAGCATGCTTGAGTTTGAAAATGCTGATCGAAACGGTAAATCATTATTCGATGTCAAAGGGTGTACTTAATCGGCATACAGGAAGCCGGCACATCCCGCGTGATCGCTTATTAACTCTTCTGAGGCAAGCAGTTGCATATCAGATCGAATTTTCCCGCTATCATCCAAAGATTGCACCGACTGTGAATTCGTAATGTTTCCTATTCTTGCGGAATGTTTCGCATACCCTAACTCCGTCACGACAGATTGCTTGAAGATTATACTAGCTTTGTAATACCTAATGCGGTAGGCGCAACTCTAACAGGCCATCGAGGAAACGTCAAATGCGTGGAATATATTGGTGAAGAAGGTCGGAGGATAGTGTCTGGTTCTAGGTAATTAGAAAGCATTAAAACAGCAGTAACCAACTATGAGTGTGTAGTGACAATACACTCCGTATTTGGGATACCGAAACGGCAAAATGCATTGATGTCTTGGAAGGGCATCGATCGAGAGTATGGGACGTTTCTACTACGAGATTAGGCGACTTTATTTCCAGCGCAAGTGGTGATGGAACCGTAAAGGTACGTTCTTGCTTATGTCTGAACAAGACAAATATGTAATCTGTTCGCAGATTTGGAATGTGAAAAATACGAAAGCTAGTTGTACAAATACGTTACAAGGACACTCTGGGGATGTGTACTCCGTTAAATACCATCCGAATGAAGTAAGGCTACCTTGAAATGATCTTATACTTACAATCAAGTAGCATCATGTGGTTACTGGCGGTTATGACAAAACGGTGCGTTTATTTGATGTGAGCACCGGCACGATCGTGAAGACATTTCCCGGGCATCAGCTTGCCGTGACGAAAACCATTTTCAATCCTTTGGGTAATTTGATTATCAGCGGGTAAGGCTAGTTCCGTAAACAGTTACGAGTCCTGATACCATTACAAGTTCGAAAGATAACACAATCAAATTCTGGGATATTGTATCTGGACTTTGTATCCGAACTATCTCATCACACCTTGGCGAAGTAACCTCAGTCCAGATGAATTCCAGCGGTACTCTACTTTTAAGTAGTTCAAAAGATAATTCCAATCGTTTATGGGATGTCAGAATGGTATTTTGTTATACATAGTTCGGTAAGAAGATGCTCACATGTGCTATAGGTGCGTCCAATGCGTAAATTGAAAGGACATCAAAATACTTCCAAAAATTTCGTCAAAGCTAATTTTGCTGACAATAACTTAATCGTTGGAGGTTCAGAGGTATGGTCACATTGAATAAGGGGAGTATTAAATCGGTTCTATTAGGATGGTAACGTCTATATATGGGACCAAGATACAGGCGAGGTCTTACAGAAACTGAGAGGTCACTCGGGCGTTGTCTATGATGCGGCTTGGAACGCGAAGCAAGGCATGCTTGCCAGCTGTAGTGATGATCAAACCGTAAAAGTGTGGTGGTATGATGAGAAGGTAAGCTGTTTGTTTAGTAATTGCGATACTGATCAATATAAAGATTCCTATGGAAATTTAACATTGATGTAAATATACTAGACTATAAGTAGAACAGTAAATTTTAGAAATCGAAAGAATCCATTGAACATCATCTCAACTCAGAGTGAGAAAATCTTTTTCTTGAGTTACAAACAATGTTTAAGCTGGATATTGTTTACTTTGTTAATTGAGAGAAATCTCAGCGCGCGTTGTCCTCATGAGAGCGTGGCAAAAACCAGGCGGTCTTCCGTACGTGGCAACATCAATGTGCGCACTTGTCCATTTTCTTCTATGCCTAAAATATGCTTTTGTAGAAATCCTCCCCTTAGGCGATAATAACGATTAATAACCGGTTCCTCTGTTGCGCTAAGCGCATTATCATGAGCTGGGCGAACAACAGCGGCTCTCATGCGATCGCGTACAGTGCCTCCACGATATTGCGATGTGGGAGGAAATGGAACGACTGTGACGGGTATTATCTTGTCGTCCATCTGCTTATAGACTGGATGATTTGCACCATCCGAAGGATGGGGTTTCCCATAATATGTTTTTTCCGGCATAACTGGATTTTGCGCTTCGCCTTCCAATTGTCCTTTTTCTTCCGACACACTGGTCCTCTTATCAGCCAACCCAGAGTCTGTCATTTTATCGTTTGAAATGTAAGCATCCATTCTTAAAATACTTGATAAATCCAGCCTTACCTGACACCATTGAGCTATCGTTGCGGATTCCATCAATAGTATCACCTCGGCGAGAAACAACTGCGTCGTTCCAAAAGAAAGGTTTATCATCCCTTTCTGCAGGTATGGCAACGACAAGAACTGTGTATAAAATTAAAGCTGCTAATATGGAGCGAAGAATTGGTTGAGGTTGCATAGGAAAGGAGTTAAAGACATCTCAACATATCAGTTGCAAGATAGAAGTTTTTGAGATAAGTCTATCGGACTGGAATGAAACAGACTCGGAAAACGTGCATGCCATTTTTTTTCCTTCTATATTTAGTGCCATTGCACCCAAGAATGCCCATCTATATCTCCATCAACACTTTGATTCAACAGTAGACACTATGGTTCACACAAAGACTTTGCAGACTTCTCGTCGTATAAAAACTGCCACTGCGGTTGATTATAAAGCCGGTGAAATCACGCCTATTTCATGCATAAATACGATTTTATCCGGAAATAGATCTTCTACCTTTATTTTGCGTCGCCGTCAGCTTCAATCCGGCTTGCATTTGCAACAATAACTAATGCGGTACTAGGGTTAACTCTTCATTCTATATGTCTTTATTTGCCACAACCAGTGTCTGGTTATGGGTAGCGGTACGTTGTTCTTTCGCATGGTTTGTCAAAGAAACATTGTCCGAGTTCGTTTTCATGTTGACGATGCTTTTACACAGAGACTCTCTTTCATTTATACAATAAAGTCTTCTGTAACTATTGTCTTAAACTCCTACATTTAACACATGACATTTGATCGTGACATAGAATTGAATTTTTGCTGTAAACGCCTTGCATTCATTGTTGTGTGCTGTTTAAATAACCTACTATCCACCGATACCCGTCCAGTAGGTGTCACAGAGTGAGCGAGATAACGATGTGGCCGTGGATCTCTCTTCCAAAATCCAAAACAAGATATTTCGTCTTTGCAGGATGCTATGTCGTTTTATCAAACAAAAGACTGGTTAGGATTAGTTGTGTTTATGCTGCGTGACAACGCAGATCCTTTGAGTTAACGTGTTGGCCGAAATCAGCTATCGCATTGTTGCCAAAGATCGAGAAAACGGAGTCCTACTACAGCAAAATCTAAGCAGGATTGATTGTCTTAGATAAAGTAACAAGGTTAAAAGTTGTAGAAAAGAAAATTAATGACTATACATACTACAGCTACTGCCGCTTGTATCTCCACGCCGTCTCTACCCACTCGTCACCAGTGTATTGTTCATTTCTCATTTATTTCAGCAATACACTTCTTGCTCCATTAAGGCTGCATTAAATCGCTATTGCATATACATCATTAATTCAACTTTATGAACGTTGTGTTTACCATGTAAACAAGTCAAAGCAGGCAAAACTTCCGGTTTCTGCTTCGGATGCTGTTACAATCCGTTTCAAACATTTGTCAAATGAAGGTAACAGAATCCTCATGCAACAATGTCAGAGTTTCTGTAATGTTAATATACAGTGAGAAGCGTAGTTAGTCCCTAGTGAGGCAGATCGAATATAAGCTCTTTTATGGTTGCACATGCACTCTCTGTTAGCATCGGCGCTTATAGACGGGGTTTCACGATGCAGGGACATCAGGGCATGTCCATGCAGAGTACAATAGTAACGTTTTAAGGTTCCTTTTCTTATAGATTAGTTATTCTTCTTGCCATTATCGCTTTTGTTTTCTTCTTGCTCTCAATTTGCTCTCTGGAATTCAAGCAACAGTGATCCAATCAAAGAGAACAGATATAAAAAGGGAAGATCGCCCAGAACTCACTTTCTGTCTCTTTCACTTTTCTTCCGGTTGTTTATTCATTTTTTGATATGCAAAACCGTGGTAAGATTTTAACGCAAAGCATGGCCAAATCAAACTGAAAATAAAATACACAAACACGTGTAGGTGATGGTTTGGTCCTTGGATCGGTACGATTCGCATTGTTACTTTCCGTGATCTGAATTGGTACATGGCTGCGGTAAGACGTGATTGGGGTTGGGCATGCCCTTCAAAAGTAGGCTCCTTACGTGTCTGATTAATTTGTTCGTTTGGACTTTCGCCCTCTGATTGTTCAGCTATGGACTACACCACTTGTCTTTTTGTGGGGTAAAGACCATCGATCGACTGAATCATTGACTTCGGCTAAAAGTGAACAATTGCCGGCATTGGAAGCGGACATTGAATGCGGAAGCCCACTGCCAACCGCATTAAGACGGCTGTTTGGCTATGAAGGTTCATAAGGGGGAGCAATCCATATAGCGCGAGGCTTTCTGCATCGGGATCTCATGTTGATTGTTTGGTACGGGGCTGCAGGGCTCTTGATGACTTCCAAGGGCTTTCGGTCAGACGGCTGTCCGACTAAACACGCATAAGTGAAAGATGAGGGCTGCTGCCGATCCAGGGACTGGACCTTGGTGTATATAGGAACCATGCAAAAGGTAACTATGTATCGTGTTTCATGGAAAGCTAAACAATAACATTTACTCTTTGTTGGTGCAATTGTATCCTGCGATAGTAATTTGGTTTGTTCAGGCTGATTGCCCGCTTGTTTCCAAATTTGTAGAAGATATGAGGTCAATAGAAACCAACAAGGTATGATACAACAATTGAAACAATACTCTTTCTTCTTTTTCTTTCTTTTTTTCCTTTTATTATTTACATTCTTATCTGCCGTTGCTGTACTTGCACCGCCTTCAACCTGTATGATATGGTGGGCAGATATCTCGTTTTGATTTGATGTGCTCAGCGTGTCATAAGAAACCAGAGATCGCAAAATAAATATATGTTGATGGTTGAATCTGCTTGCTTGCATGTTATATCACAGTAAAATCTCTGCAGCTTATTAAGTCCCTTTTGACTACTTACCGTGCTTCCTTTATCCTTTCGGTTTGCATGCAAACCCATTAACGATTGGATAAGCATACAGTCTTTGAGGGACCATAAGGGCAACATCTCTAAAACGGCCATTGCCATAAAATCTTTTCGCAGCTCCGAATTCTTTTTTTTTCTTTTTCTTTTTTTTTCGGTATTGGTCCCATTTGTTTATCTCGGCCCTTAACTTATGAACTCAGTTATACGGCAATGAAATCATGACTCTTTTTGCTGGCGATTGACCAATCAATCAGAACAAAGAATTACCCAGATAGCCTTTGCGTATCAAAAAATTTATCTATTAAAGATATTGCAGATATAAAGGTCGGTCTCGCTAGAAGACCGATTGGATGATTGACCTGACAAAATATGGTGATTTTCCTTGCTTGTTCCGGATTAAAGAAAATATATATAAAAAAAAGCAGAAGAAAAAATGGGGGTATTCACAAAAATATAACGACACAAACTTTTGCATACGCGGTCTTAGTCTAATTTGTTTTTATCAACCTTCATCGCAAAACAGCAACATCTCCAGAATCGCGGTGCTTAGCAATATCGTTGCATTAATGTGTTGTATGTTTATTTCAAATATTGGAATGGTGACTCTTTCGACGTTCTTAAAATTAAATTTGAAAAATAGATGCTAGAGACTTGCACAGCGTCAGATGGTACTGTCCTAGTACTCCGTACTTATTCTGTTACCCTTGATTCCAGTGGGTTCAGCCGTTACAGAAAGAAAAACATCGGGCACCACATGCGCACTACAAAAGTTTACGAAAAAGCAAAAAAGGGCTTCTCCGGGAATCGAACCCGGGACCTCTCGCACCCTAAGCGAGAATTATACCACTAAACCAAGAAGCCGCTGATGTCTATTAAATCGAGAACATTTCCAGATCGATGGAATACAATGTCATGCTTAAAGAAGCTTTTTATAGTTTAGACAACTTTTTATATACT
Source organism: Apophysomyces trapeziformis B9324 (assembly GCA_000696975.1). NCBI lineage: Eukaryota > Fungi > Mucoromycota > Mucoromycetes > Mucorales > Mucoraceae > Apophysomyces > Apophysomyces trapeziformis. Next base: position 148,904 of record JNDP01001300.1, read on the forward strand.
ATGTACTTTAGTTAAGTATACAATAACATTTGATATATATACAACAATATTTGGTCTCATATAGTGTTCTGTAAAAGAACTAAAAAACTAAAACCGAAATTAATTTTTATAAATAACTAAAAAGCTGAAGCTGTTTTTCCTCTAAAACTAATTAGAAGATTCTAAATTAGATTTAGTTAATTCGAAAAAAAAGCATGACCGAGATTCTGAAAGCATTAACTAGTTTATAAGAACTCAGTCTAGTTAATTGCGTTTGTATAGAAGTAAGACATGTAATACTGAAAGCAATGTTCAGATGGTGTCAACATTGCTAAAACAGTTACCTGATTTATAGACATCTCTATAAAAACCGGCAGTGACAAAATGCTGTTCATTTCATCATCAGAATGAATCAGTAGAGCATAAAAAAAGTTCATCTCGGTTAGTTTCAGATGAATGATGTTAAGTTAAATTCGACGTAAAAACTTTAGGATAATAATGATCATAGCTTTTATAAAAACCACTCTCTTTCCGCTATAGGTATTCTATGTAGGGCTTTATACTCCTTTATTCCCTAATAAAACGGTTCTCTATATAGCCTTCTTTTTTTTCCTTTTTAATTTGATTGGGTCTGAGTCCCTCAGCTCTTCAGTTTTTTTTGGTTCCGTTCGGTTGTAGCAAAGAAATAAACGACCTGAACCATGTGGAACCCTACTTCACTCTTATTCCTGCCATCCTGCGCCATATGAGCGATATTATTTCTATTGCAGGTTAAGCGAGAAATACCTTTGTTGTCATTATCTGTTGCTGAAGACTGTAGTTCAGATTATTCCAGGACGATGTTAGATAAAATTATCATGATGATGTTTCAGATATGTTTCATTATAAACGCGTATAAACTATTATCGCTTTATTTTCTTTTACGGAACTTTTTTTCTGTTTTGCCAAGAGTTGTCCCCTTATTGATAAGTATAAATGTTTCGGAATTGCGCTCCTTACCCTAGACTCACTTCATATTGGATGGTCTTCTCGTGGTTAATACGGTTGAGGTGCCTTCGCGTTTATAGCCCTCCCACTCTCACCTTTGTTTCCTTATCTCTTCTCTCGCTCTAGGATGAGCACCAACGCCTCCCAATAGAGTCTGTATAGCATGGATTTGGATAAGGTGTCTGTAAGTACTTTATCTTTTATTGAACAAACAATTCTGATAATGACTACACCTTTTTCCATCTGTAGCTTCTGGTAGCTTTTTCTTTTCAGCAAGTTTTTACTTGTTTCTTAGAAGAAAAATCTGAATACCGTTGGATGGATGCGTCGCAGTGCCCCACCTATGTTTTAAAATTATTTTTCGGGAGTAACTAAAAAGACTTCAGCATACCCTTCCATTTATTAACCATAATTATATTTTACGCTGTTCGAATAAAGGTTACTACGTTTCAGAAATGGTTATGCCGTCAGCTCAATTAATGTAACACGGTTACGCAATCGAAACAACAGTTATATCGCATACGCTTTATATAGTTATCCCTTAATTCTATGTACTGTGTTTATAAATGCAGTGTGGGTCTATGGGGATAGAGAGATGAAAAGAATGGGCGAAAGATCCACCTTGCACATTAGCGCAGCAAACTAACTAACGATCAACAGCAGTTCCGACTGGCATCTCTGCCATCAACGGAATCTTCACGCAATCTAGGGATTTTATCTCACTAGAGTGATACGTACGTTTGATATCTATGGTGTGTTGCAAGTTAACAAACAAATGCGATACTTTCCAAGATTGAAGTCGAAAGCAACTACACTAGCACTGTGAAGTCTGACGGTTTTGCTGAAATCGTCAACTAAGGAAAATATCCCGATAGTGGTTGCCGAGTTTTCTGGGGGATACGTACGCACGATGAATATAAACTGCAAAATGACACTGTGAAAACATACCAAAGCGCCAAGGAAATCGTCGAGGCAATGAAGGCTGCGGATCCAGGAAAGCCGCATCAGTATTCGCCATGCTTTTTTATGGTCTGTTATCAAGCTACATCATATATTTGACCGATTGTTGTATCCAAAGGGATAACGACCTTAAATACGGCTAAACCATACTAAAATCGTCTTTATTGGAGATTCTACGTGAAATACTTCCCAAGATCTGGGTAGAAAAAGTATAAATAAGAGAGTGATATCGAGAATGAATCCATACTTCCAGTCTCACAGTATTTTACTGTTCGCGTCTTTCTTTGATTGATCTTGCTATGTCGCCGATAAGAATGATTTGCACATAGACAACTCTGTATATGAGAGCCGTCATCTGCAAGACGATGTCTATATCAGGTGGTTCTACATACAGTCATAAACAGTTTGAAAAGTTTTTGCCATGGAGACATTCAGTAGTTGTGTGACACATCGTGCCAAAAACTAAATCTGTACTTCATCTGCTTACTGTTGTGATGATTTCCAAGCTATCCTTTTTTAGCTTCACCACAAACTCTGTGTGAATAGATCAAACAGACATTGGAATCTGGTTCAGCACTAAGACGGCTAAAGTATTCTGTAACGGCGTCTATAGACAAAGTGCCTATGTAACATTGATTCCTAGATAGTGAACCCTTCGATTGCCTCACTTAAGCTCTTCTTTTGTCACTCAGGATGTCAGTCGAGTTTCTGGCAATGTAGTCCATTTGTTTACTATAAACCTAGTGTCAGGCTTCTTTTCAACGTCTTTCACCATCTCCAGTGTACGTTTTTGATACAATGTTTAATGGTTCGTACATCTACCCATGATTAGCTGTGCCTCCTTTGGTATTCGTTTCCTTTGCATTTATCAATTCCAACATTTTTCCTATTTGCTGCGAAGCATATTCTTTGTATGATATTTTGCTCTGAGCTTATTCGCTTATCCACACTGTTACTTATGTACATAATCCGTACGAGGTGTGAACAAGGTCTCCTAAATTTTTCTTTTCAAGTTTATCAATGGAAAAATCCTACGTCTATCAATGTACAAGTACATTCAGAGATGTCAGTTATATGACCAATGTTTCCCCGCCGTCAGTCGATCGAAACAGATGCATTTAAACGAGGCAATTCTGCCCATTCTTTCGCTTATAATTTCACGATACGTTAACTTCAAACGATAGTAGCATTATCTGCATTTAATGAAGAATCTTTGGCTTCCGCTTAATGGCACGAATCATTCATTGTTCTCAAAGATGAGTTTGCTTTAACCCCATCATGCAGCCCTTTTTATATGATGATAACGCCTGTCGGGGTTCCTATTTTCTTGGCAACAGCGGAGTGTCTGTAACAACGAAAAATGCCGTTGGCAGTGTGCAATGGACTCCAGGCGACTCAACTTGCTCTATTGGTCAGTGCAAAATACTTTTTAAGCGGCGCCAAATCACTCGAAAAAACAGTAGACTGACTCTCTTTGTTTTTCGACCCTCTTCCGCATAGCAGTACATCTTATATACACAATGACAGGCAAGCGAAGAAGCAATAACTATTCATCTTTTCTCTATATCGTATACTGACTCCACGTACCGCTAGCCTCCACGGTTGAAGCTGCATCCGCAACCGCAACCATAACCAGCGCGACACCATCACAAGAAAAGGCAACTACCGAAACCACATCTCCCGTTACATCACCTGTGGTTTCGCCATCCACAGTATCTCCCACGGAAATGACAGAAATAGAGAGAACCGTATCCCATACCAGCACTTCTTCCACTTCTGCCCATACTTCGACCACACCTGTAGAACCGTCGCCTATCGTTTTGAAACTGCGGGCGGAATTAGCCAGGCAACGCATGGTGCTTGAGAATGCAGAACTTCAAAAGAAACAATATCAGCAGGACAATCAACTGCTGGCGGATAAAGTGGCTAAACTGAAAGAAAAAATACAACACCGTGTACAAGAAAAAGTTCATCTAGAGAAGAAATACAACGATTATTTGCAGTCCATGCGTGCGACGAACGACACGCTCGAGAGCATCACTGAGAAACTGCGACAACTGAAGCAGATGATTTCTACCTTTGCCAGTGAACTTTTGGAGCATGCCGATCCAGCAGTCGCCACCCGGGCTTTGTGTACATTTTGGCTGAATCTGCACGAGCCGATTAAGAAACTGGGTGATCCTTTACCAATGCAGCGTGTGCGGATGCTCACGGAAAAGTTTATGATGGATGTCTTGGTGCAGAACATGAATCTGAACATTTTTCCAGGGCTCAAAGTGTCTTCCGAATACAGTCAGCTCCAGGGCTTTTTCGAGCAGTATGATCCTCCTTTTTCTATCCGTCTGCGGCAAGAGTTGGCCCTTGTGGTCGTATCTCAGAATAAACCGGGCAGTGATATTTTCCAATCACTACACCAAGCAGTCTCGGCTAACTGGAAATTCCTGTATGGGGGATTGGTGAAGGCCTATCCTTATATCTATCAGCACGATAAGAATGAGCCAGACGTGAGAAAACATTACGGTGGAAAGGTACAAGTTTTGGTGGAGCATGCTATGTCACTTGGATTTGCCATGAAAGGGCAGGAATTTGATATTGCGGCTGCAGACACGCGAGAAAGGTCGCAACCATTCGATCCGGAATTGATGGAGGACGAAGACGGACAAAACTCGGGTGTTGTTGAGTTCTGTATCTGTCCACCCTTTGTGGTTTATACAGAACAGCCTCAGACTTTGGAGAAGGGCAGAGTCCTATGCTCTCCTGTGAACTAAAGAAAGTTCTTTCTTCCGCATCCTACTCTCTTGCTTGCTCTCTACCACTTACTATCGCTTTATATATCATCCGTTCCTTCCATCTCCCAACTTTTTGTGTCTATGTAATTAAATCAATTTGTGTTTTGATAACACGGAGTGCTAACATATAGTTTTCAAACTGTCAGTATACTCAAATGGTTGCTAGGAATTTCTTACATCTCCCCTCTTATCCTCGTGATTTTAGTGATCAAAGAGCTGTAAATATCTTTCATCGTCCTAAGCTTTTTAAGAAGGTTGCATAACTTGAAGCAAAACCTTATCTTAATAGCAAGACACGTCAGGTGCATATCATTTTAAATTGACTCCTTCTTTATCCAGTATTGATGAGTTATCATTTTGTGATGAAAATCAATAATTCATTAGGTTTGCTTTATTTGTAGTTCTTCTAATGCTGGTGTTTTCTTTCTGGCACCACGAAAAGGTTCATGTCATTCAGCATTCTTTGCTGAGCATTGGCGATGGTTTTCTTTAGCTGTTTTGATTGTTCATCATTCGCTTCAATAACGTTTTCCATGGCCGCTTTGAGGGCATCTGTGGATGCATCTTTGGATGACTCATCTAGAAAAAAGAAGTTGGTGAGTGAGTCGTAAATAATGCATAGTTCTCTCATGATCTTTACTTCGTCTGTCTGCACGCTTAATGTCATGGTACATGTCGTTGCTTTTCTTTAACCGTATATCAGGCCAATTTCTTCCATATTCGTATTTGCATAAGCTAATGACGATTTGTGATTTTTTGAACTGAAAATAAAGTAATTTGATTTCGTGTCAGTCAAGAGCATGTTAGCTAACCAAAGCAGCTATTACCTTGATCTTCTTTTTTTCGGGGATAACCTGTCCATAAAGCTGCTTAATACCAAAATGGTAATTGATACCTTCATGATTATACTCATTTTAATAAAGTTAGCATGATCCATGTGAATTTGGGGATCTCGGACTTACAATGTCTAACTGTATGCTCCTTGGTCGGACATCCAATTCATACTGATTATCTGAGATTTGATTGGCGTTTGGTAGGGGAACGTATAAGCTTAAGCAAAGAGATTAGTTTCAACGCTGGCCCCTTAAAAAATAAAGCATATATACATGACGGAGCTATCTTCTTGTCCATAGGAGTACGAACTTGTAATGTATCTCGTCTGTGTTTCTGCCTGTTCTTCGTATAACATGTGTTAATGGACATGCCAACGTGACATGCACACATGAACCTTTGAGCGACTAATGGGCTCTCGAATGGTGTCGCTTATCGAACGCCCGCTTGCTGGACCAGTTTTTATGGTTTTTTCGTTTGTTTCTTGCGGGATATTTTCATTATGCTGTTTGGTTGCTGTAGGCGCGTCGCATCGACCTATGGAAGCCTTTCCAGCGGAGAGCTCTATCTGTTTTGGCACCTCTTCGCTATGTTCCCTGCAGTTGTTGATATTCATGAGAGTTATAATACGAAAAAGAAAAGGAAGAGGAAGAAGGAAACAAATGCCATTTTGTTAACTTGACAAGTTTAGTGCATTTGTGGTACATGCACCTACGTTTGGAATCCAAAACATTCTGCTTATGCTAAGGTCTCTAGGGCTTCAGTCCAAAATAGAGAGCTCGTAGCAATCGAGAACAAAGATGGATAATATAGTAGCCAATGTCCCCATGTTGGCAATTGAATGAGGTATTCATGATAGATTCACTATTCGTGCTCTTGGGGGGACCAATTTGCAGTGATAAGAAAACTAGTCCTTTTTCCATAAATACTATCTATTCAACAGATTTTACGCTACTCTAGGAAAATTTTGCGCCCATGGAAGGATCAACTTTGCGCTAAAAGTAAAACAAAAATGCGCCATTAATAAATAAATTATGTCGGAAGTATCTTTTACTTACATGAACTTGGTCCTCTAATGGACACGAAATTCATTCGAGCAGCGTAAAGAATCCATTGATGATTATAAATGCAAATGCTGCTATGATATCTTTTACTTAACCCCCGGAGGGTATTCCCACGCATTCGTGGGGGGCGAGCCCCGCGCCATTGACCGCTGGGGGCGGCGAGAAAGACAACGGCATTGAGAAGCGGCTGGGTTTGGGTTTAACGTCCGCAGAGGGCTTGAGCGATACAGCACCCGGCGAGAACTTAAAAAGCGCAGCAGTATGAGTGACACTTGTATAAACGGACAACATTTCTTTTTCATGTAGGCAGTGGAGTTCAGGGAGCTTACTTACAAAACCCAGATGGTTCGGGACAGAGGTCATACGGACTGCAGAAATGAAGGACATGGGTCATTCTGTACATAGCATTGTATATGAGGTGCTTACCGGGGATATAGTATGCGTAAAGCAGGACCAAAGAATGAAAAGCAGTTTGCCATGTCCTTCTGAATGGTTCGGACCATTGAAACCAAAAAATAACAGTGATTGGTAAGAAATTGATGAATCTCGAATCAATGACAAAACTGCACAGATAAGACAAGGAAAATTAAGATTTTTCATGAATCAATACTTTATCATACAATAAATATATAGATGGGATATACGACAACGTCGCCTTTTACGTAAATAGGTGATACATGAAAGGAAGTCAGTATCTTCAAATTGAAGCCAAAGGGGACAACCTTTCTGTCGTTACATATCTTAAATCCGACGCACATGTCAGTATCTAGTTGAAGCGTAATAGATATTCAGCAACATAAATCTATCCTATGCATCAGCGCAAAATATTATGAAACGGACGCAAATAAAGACACAAACCCGTAATCTCCAAAACCAAGCAACTGGAGAAGTAAATTACGCTTGACTAAGAAATATGATGGCGTTCTAATCCATTTCTAAGTAATGTTACAAAGTTCTCTATGTAAAAATGAACGTGCTCTTAACTTGAACGATTAGTTACTGATACCACATCTGCAAACAGGACCATCACGCGAATACACATTATTTAATCAGCTGAAAATGCACAGCGGCGGCGGCAAAATGCATCACTGTATAAGCCGAAACCTAGAATCGATGCATACTTCTTTTAATACCATAAAAAGCTACAATCACAGTTTTAAGCAGACTAGACATCTAGTTATCAATCATCAAACTGCAAGTGAATCTTGGTTTGCAAAACTGATGTGTCGCAAGCACATTTAAGATGAATATTCGTAGGGCGATTCTTATTGATACTAGATGTAACGACTGGCAAAATATTGTTTATCATATCCTTAGGTTCGGGAGACTTGGGCAAACCTAAGGTTCGAAGTCCTCCGCATCTCCTGTTATAGTAAGTAAATAAAGAAGGTTATATGTTTACAAAACATCAGGGGTGGAGGTCAAGGTCAAAGTCAAACTATCAATCGCTTGCTATTACGCCCTAAATTAATTTCGCGCCATTTCACATCTTAGGGATGTCTATCATAGCTGATGTCTTGTGGTGTAGTCGTTGGTCTATACAACCTATTCAGCCAACTACAACATCAACGCCTTATCCTATTGGCAGTTGCCAAAATCAACCGGAAATTTTGACACCATCCCGAATTGCACGAAGACTCTGGGAACAGATTGTTCTTATTTTTCCGAGTCTTCCCATACTAAATAATATGTAGTTGAGAGCATTGCAGCTGTTGATATGACTTATGCACACTGTGGGAAAATCCAGTATAGCGATTAATTAGTTAATTTAACAATATCGCAGCGATCAAACTTGTTAATATCCAATTGTATTTAAGATACCTTGTGTAAACAAGATATAAACAATTGAAAACCTGCTGACACCTTCTTTAACACAGCCGTGCAGATCAAGGAATCTATCTATTAACGAATGATATCCCGATGCTCCTCCATTCATCGATTTCATCCGGAAAAACTCAGGAAATGGCCTTTGCTGCTAAACAAAGAAAAAAGTCTAGCACGATAACTTTAACGTTGTAATACGCGTCTAGCGAGCGCTTCGTACGAGATGAGGCCCCAACGGTGATTTGTTGGCTAATGGATTGACCAACATATAACTGTGTAGTAGGCTCATGATTTACCAACTTATGCAAGCGTGTCTTTACTAAACCGAAAAGCCCGAATTCTCCAGGCCAAGTCCCCGTATACTATTGAGTTGCAATTGTATACCTCACTTAATAGTTTTGCATACACAGTCAATCTTACTAAGGGTGCTGCTTACCTCCTGTAGCGTGATCCAGCTGGCCGACTTTGAAAGCCAATCATAACGATGGACTGCATCCGACTCATAACGTACGTTTTGGAGATATACAAGTGACTATGCCCAAATACACGTACATATGATATAGTCTGCAAATAAGTCCTGATAAACGTACTGGTCCGGTTGGACACATATACGGATCTTGGAAGCTCAAAACATAAAATCCTGCTCCATGCATATAAAAACCGTGTGTTGAAGCCATGTTTTGTTTTGATAGTGTTGTTGATAGGGCAGCCTCACATACTGTACGCTACGCTATCATAAGTGGGAAGTGATAGATAGCTAGGAAATCCGGAACTGCTAAGTTTGACATCTCCCAATCAGATAAGCCTGAAGGGGCTGCTTAGACCAAACATCTACGGATACAGGCGGTTGTGATAGCACTTGCGTCAGTCTGCGATTGATGTTGTGAACATTCACTTTGCAGTGATTAACGAATAGACTCTGGGCTTTGATCTAGTTTTACTATTGTCTCAAACTTGTGATCGTTGAGTCAATATTCTCCAGTATATGTGTATGCATATGGTACATTTATTGGCTTAAGATCGTTACAATGGGCGAGCGGGAAGTTGAGGCAACAATAACTTGTATCGCTTCTTGATTGTGATACGATGTCGTGAAAACTTATCGTCGGGCGAGAATCGAGCTGGATGGGCTGACTGGGTTGCACGTCCGTTAGGATCCACTTTCTGTTCCACCGGTTAGTTTCCACATCAAATACGTCAAGTTCCCTACCTTAAGCGTGTAAACGCGCTCGCCCTTGTCATTTGTGTAGTACATCAAATACATGGTGGATTCGATCGATAGGTAGAGAAAATCACAGCAAATTTTTTTTTTCGTTGATGTCCCTCTTAGCCATCCGCGTCACAGAGTATTACAAGTCCGACAGGCACGACTGATTTACTGGTTCATTCAAAAAGTTTTTGTAGATTTCATCCAATATTGTTTGAAGATTTGGAGAAAAACGTTATGAAGAATTTGGCAACAATTGTTAGTGAACCTCTTCCTGTTAATATGTGATAGAAGGCTTACCGATGGCATCATCTACAAAAGATAAACTTTAGTAAATTCCTAACTGGAAACATTGGCTAATACACTTACAGTAAAAACCTAAACTTCCCCGAGAGGAAGACCAGCGTTCGATTCAGCGATGTTGTTAACAGCCGGCGGCCAGGAGAACCGTCGCGGTCGTCCTTACCCAACCAAGGCCGATAGCGCCATCCAGAAAATGTTTTTGTAAGCGTTGACATCTCTCTCTGCCACTACACTCCACAGTGTTCGCAAATTTAGTATGCCGTGGTGAGAGACACCGTCCGCAGTCTCGGTCTTCACATTTTGCGTTTGCAATTACGCATTTAAAAATTATCTATAATTAAACGGACGGTGTGTTTCTTTGATCTTTGTAGCGGTGACTGTGATTGCAAAGCAAATAGTTTGTTCGTCACCCAGCGTATAACAACATCAGCTTTCATTATTCAAAACACATGTAATTGGCTACTAGTAAAATTTTTCCGTATGTAGATGCATTGCAATACAGAGTGTTACACTAAGGTTGCAGATAGTGCTCTAGGCTTCTTGTGTTCTCATCTCTGTCATTCTCCTTTTCTCTTTTTCCCTTTCATACAAATATTTCTTCAAAAGCTTTGCATTCTTATTGTGCGCTCCATACATCATATTAAATATGATCCCCAGAAAGGGTGTCAGGCCTAGCTACAAGATGCTTAGAACCTTTTGTGCACTGTGAAATATTTGCATTGTACCAAAAAATCCATGCTCACACGGTATAACATCTTGTTTCGAATGGATACCGGTATTTCCGCTCGACAAGCCAGTCGGTAGAGTGACATCGAAAAGAGAAGTGATAGCACCTTACCAATGACTGGGATAAACTCTTGCTTGTGGGTTAAGCAAAGAGTGGATAGGTTATTTTCTAGTTGGAGAATTTACCGAGAATCATGCCGTAGCCGACCCAGCAGCAACATATCCTCCACATTCTATCATAGACTTTCACACGATGATTGTATTTCTCTAATATTCTTGCATCACGTTCGGGTAGAGTTACTTCAGTATCTCTTTCTCGACTGGACCACATTTGCGCGGAGGGAAAAGAAGAAACTTGCATGAACTCTTGTGCCCAAAAAGGCTATGTTAGTAATTCCGAACCGTACCGCACCCAAAAAAAGAACCTCAGATCTTCATGAAACATTAGTGCGTGCCTTCCTTTTCTCACCTGCCAATTTGGTTGATTTCTCGCTGGTTTTTTTTCTCCGGACATTCCACATACCCTTCGTCTTTTTTACTTATTGAACGGCATCCTGTAAGATGGTGACAGTTTGGGGACATCCAGAGAACGAAAGCCTTCCATAGATCGTCTGAATACAAACCATATCTTTCATGCTCAGGTGTCAAGCTAATCACTTTTAGTGTTGTAACATCACGTCATGATAGAAAACCCAAATAAACCTGATATTCTTTCATAAGACTCTTATAAGAAAAAGTAGAAGCTTCCACCTATTTCCATATACCAAAATATGGTATTCTGCTTTTCCACAAGTCCATGGAAGTATACAACTCATAGAACCTCTGCGTTAATTACAGTTATCTACCAAATAAGATGACACTATACTGGATAGAGTCACTGTTGTTTTATCAAAACATGGTAATTAAGCGGAGGTAGTATGTTCACATTCATTATGGCATTTGAACCCTGTTTCGTAAATTGCTACAATTGCATGCGAGCAGATATCATATTCCGTTTAGAACAGCCAAATAAATTCTGATCTCTCTATAAGTATACGTTTAAAATTTGTTGGTTTTATTTAACGTCTCTATTTGAGCACAGCGTCTGTGACAGACATATTTGCTCCAGACCGCTCAAAAAAGAAAAAGGTGGAATAAGAAACCCTGCGGACGAGGCAGGGAAAAGGTCGAAAGAGTGAGGCAAAAGGAATATAAAGGAATAAAGGGAAACATGTAGTGAAATAGAAAGGAAACGAAAAAAGGAAAAAGAGGGAGTCAGCTTTGATGTGCCTAGCCTGGTTGAGGAGGGAGAGCATCGAGCCATTCCAGTAGGGCCTTTCCCGGATCTGGGTCATGGTATTGTTGTAGATCTGATCCCGGATGCTGATGAGCATCGAGTTCGGCAAGAATTGTGCATACGACACGCCATATTGTGCGGATCTGTCGGCGGGTGGATCTGAAGATCAAATGCGGGAGGAGGTTGAGGCAGAAGGACATTGGATCATCAGTCTGCTGGCGAGTAATGCCTAGGCGACCATGCATACGGAGACAGTCAATGGCGTGTTTCTTGGTGAGGTTCACATAGTCACAGGTAATGCAGGCCTTTTTCTTGCCACCGGGAAGCCATGCTAGTCGCCAGCGGATGCAACTGTTGTCGGTCTCGTCTCGTGATGGGCAACCACAAAATTGGGTCTATGCATAGCGTTGGTCAGCATGCTGCTAGCGTCTGTGCGCCAGTGGAGGCTGATATTATCGTCATATGTGCGCCACGCAGGTATTGTCTGATTGTCGCTCGGAAAACCTTGGCCGAGGCTTCATTCTTGTGGTACCGGGATGCTCTGCCAGACGGGTATGTGGCAAAGTTTGTTCCAGTGGGAGGTGGAAGATGAGAGAAGTAAGGGCAGAAGTGTGGTGAGTAAGGCGTTCTCCAGAAGATGGCGGGCACGACGTAGGAATTTCGCTTGTAGGATGGCTGTTCGCTCTTGCATGCTAGGTAGCTTGGCCATGTGTCGCATCACTTTGGTTTCGGAGCGGGGATGGGCACCATAGATCGAACGGATACAAGCGTTCTGAGTACTTTCGAGTTCCTTGAGCTGAGTTTTGGTGAACGAGACAATTGCTAAACCATATTTTTAACTTGTGCCGGATGAATTGGGCATACAGCCTGCTGGCTAAGAGGTGTGAAAGCCCAGAGGGGTTGAGGCCGATGTGGTTGAGGATGCGCATGCTGGTGAGTGCTGATGATGAATTTCGCGCGATCAATTGTTTAGTATTTAATCGGCCACGGTTGTTAATTGAAACACCAAGGTATGCGAACGAGGAGGCAGCCGGTATTGGTGTGTCATACAGGTGATAAATAAGAGCAAATCGAAAAGGCTGTATTACTACGTACTTTGCCGGATACCAACGATAGCCCAATTGTTTACTGTGGTTCTCGCAGAGCTCAAGTAGTCTATGAATTTATTCTGAAGTTCCAAGTAGCGCAACGTCGTCAGCGTATAGAAGGCACTGTGTGCTCGGTTGCATTAGTAGCCTAGAAGGTAGCTTATTGCGAAGAAGGCGGCTTCATTGCCAAGCGATGCGTTTTCGGCGAAACTGTTGGATGAAATTCTTTATAGCAGTTTTAACAGCGTCCCATTGCAATTGTGGATTAGGTTCGCGCGAAATACGTGCGAGGAATTTGGTCAGTATGTTCTTCGAACTTGGCACAAAACGTGCTGTCGCGGGCTAATAATGGATTGGCTCATCATAGGCCATTGCCAGTCTCTGTGTTGCCAAATGAAAAGGACGATGGACAGCATGGCATGATCGGTCCATTGCATATTCACAAATTCCACACTGCCACCGCGACTAATACCTGATAACTGATGCGATAGGTATATATAGTCGAGATGAGAGCGGACGGTAGTGCCACGGTGAAAAGTCGGCATGGAAAGCTCTGTGGGTGGGGTTATGCTGTTGACAAAGTTGCTCTGAAGCCACATACATACGCCATTTCGGAGTGGTGTTGGTAGCCTCGGTTGGAGAGAAGGAGGAGGAATAATTGAAGTCACCGGTGACAATAAGCCGTGACAGAAGGGATGGACTGTGAAGCAAAAGACAATGATTTAAAAGAGAATCAAAAAACTGTCGGCGGGCTGGAGGCGAAGAGCTAGGAGCATATAGTACTAGTATGTGAAAGGGCGAGAAAAAACGGTTAATATGAGAAACTCGCGCAAGTAAGGGGCGGCTTTCTTCAGGGATCGGTAAGCGTGTTAGTGTGAGTTCATGAGATAGTGATACAATGCCGCAATCTGGCGTCCAGAGTGAATCTGAGGCGCAGAATTGATGGTGGAATGTGGTTGAGAATCGGGATGATGTGTGGGTTTCTTGTAGAACGAGTAATTGGGCGTTCTGTGATCTGAGGAAGCGAATGAACTGTGTTTTCGTCAGTTAGAGTCGTTTGATTTAGCGAGACTGTTGCAGTTAAGTGAGACTAATTTAATGTTGGTATGGGAAGGCATTAATTGAGTGAGTCCTGATCGAAGGCAGGAGGATCACTCAATGCGACGGCCTGTGATTGTTCGGTAACGGCTGAAGCTCTAGTGGCCTTTTTGGAGATAGGAGAATTGGTTAGTCTAGGGGTGGTAGTCTTCTTACCTGCCTTGGATAATTTTGCGCGTTTAGTGTCGCCATGCGTCAAGCTTTTTGCTGCCTGTTCCACAAGAGCGTCTTCTTCGAGGGCTTCCCCCATGTGGGAATCAGCGGTAAAAGGCTGGGCGACAACCGCTGCAGAGGATTCATGATCCTCAATATTCAGATTATCGGGTGGTGTTATGGATACTGGTTGCGTAGGGAGAGAGTCGTTTAAAACTTCGGTCATTGGAGTGCTAGGTGCAGAGTCAGCTGCTTCAGGTGGGGGAACTGTCAAGTCGGTGGCATCCTCCTCACTGATGGGCGGATTAATAGTGTTGTCAGGTTGCAAGGCCTGGCGCCGACAGAGTAGTGAAGCGAAGAAGGCAGAGGAGAGGCAGGGCTATTGGGCTGAGGTCACCCAGCGTACAAAGTTGTGAGGAATGGGGAGATTGGGGTCTGTGGGCAAGCTTACACATGTGTCATTTGGGCGACACGCTTGGTCAATTTTAGCTAGGATGTGTTGCAGAATTGGCCAGGTGCTAGTCCAGTAACGTTAGTGGCGGCCATCACGAGGTGGCGTCTGAGGCAGAGAGTTAAGGACGTGGGAGATTGGATCAGGGAGAGAGTCCAAAACTTGAGACGACAATGTGTTTGGAAGCAATCGACAAAACGGCGGCGACTAATGGTTCCAGATCTGCAACGTGGACAGGGCTGAGGTTTGCCTCCGGGCATCCAACCTAAGCGCCATCGGGTGCAACGGCTGCGTTCCATACGTGTCATGGGAATCCACATGATGGGGTCAGTTCCCAAGCAAGGTCGACAGGCAGTTAGTAGGACAGAATTGGATAGCCGTACGACCAGTTGTGAGATTTTCAACACAGAGAAGGTACGAAAGATTGTGCGAAGTTGGGAAGCGTTGGGAAGAGGGGTTGTTGTTGATATCCGATCCCATAGTGTAGTTTTCTTTAGTTTACCCCAATGACTTGTGGTGGAATTGTTAAGATCTGCGATCAAAGTTGCCAGAAGCGTATCATCCGGAAGATTATGTGCCCGGATAAGGAATTTGATCTGCAAGTAAGGAACACGTTCTGCCATTGAAGGGAGATTAGCCAAACGGCGCATGAATCGTGTAGAGGTTTTGCTGTGACCACCATAGAAAAGGCGCAGGCATTGATCTTGAGCAGCCTCGAGGAGGTTAACTAGGGCAAAAGTGAATTTGGTGACTGCAAGGCCGTACTCAAGTTTGGGAGGAATGAATAGGCGGTAGAGATGTGAAGACAGTAAACGGTTAAAGCCAGAAGCACTAAGTCCGATGGTATTCAGTATCCGCATGCTTTTGAGAGCACCGGTGCTATTTTGTTGGAACCGGAGGATCGAAATGGAACGCCAAGATATTTGGAAAACTCTTGCCGTGGGATATCCCCTCCGTAGATTGTAAAGGTAGTTGGTTCCCTCCTGGACCGCTTGTTCTGGAACGATGACCCATTTATTTGGGTTCCAATGGTAGCCGGTTTGTATGCTGTGGTCTTCGCATCGTTTAAGGAGGGCAGGCATAGTAAGGCGGTCGGCAATCAACACGACATCGTCCGCGTACAGTAGGCAGTTCAGGCGTTGAGTTGCAGCGAGACGTGGAGGATGAAGTCAATCCCTGGCTTTGGAGCAAACGCTCTTCAATGGTTCGGAGCAGAGGGGGAGAGGGAATTAATATAGATAGGATATAGAAAAGAGGAAAGAATGGAGCCTTGTAGGAATCCAGTAACTGGTTGAAACCGGCGAGAGGTAGCGTTTGATAGTAGCACTTCTATGAAAACATCATTGAAAAGATTTTTTAGTAGCGTTAATAATGGTGGAGGGCAGCAGGGTGCTAGAGCATTCCAAATGACACGTCGATCGACAGTATTTTGGAAGGGAGCATTGTGGCTGATATAGACGCAGCTCAAACACGTCATAGTGATCTTGTACGAGATCCATAGGTTAAGCGGCTATGGTAGCGCACAATACAAGAAATCAATTACTCTCATGTCGAATAAAAAAGTGGGCTCGGTTATTCTATGTTATGAAAGGAATAATAGAATTATCCATTGTTACTCCAGTTTCGCATACAACCAGCAAGTCTTAATACACGCAGTGTCTGTGCGCTGTGAAACTTGATAACTTTTGTGTTATAAGAAAGAATCAAGGATCAGTTAGTAATATCACAAATTTGGATATGCTCAAAGCAAAAAAGAAGTTCCCTTTAGTATGGTGCCATTGAGAAAAAACAAAAGAAGGCAGCTAAATCTACGATGCTCAGTATTTGGGAATCTGATACTTTATTGAAGATATAACAACAGTGGGAATAACAGATCGTAGTGACAAGCCGGCCGTTAGAAAACCCCCACGTTGCGTCTGCGTAGCAACTCATTCTTTTTGTAAACGAATATCTGCAAACCACGGCAGATTTTCTACGTCATGCAAACCAATGCGTTTCCCTGGATGTCGTACTAACATGCGTTCAACGACATGTTTGGCTTGATCGCTCACTGGCGTGGATGCATCCTTGGACACAGGCCATTTCACTTCAGCACACACGATACGGTGAAACATATGCGATATTTTCTCACCGCGAGAAGGATTATAAGTGAAAGGCAGATATCCCACCAACAAAGCATAAAGAACGACACCTAAAGACCAGGTATCGGTTTGACGACCGTCATAAACCTGACTTTGAACAATCTCAGGAGCAGCATATTCTTCGCTTCCACAGCGCGTAGTCAATTCTGGAGAGGTTGGGTCCACCACGCGGGCCAAACCAAAATCGGTTAATTTGGCACGTAGATTGCCATTATCATCTTTGTGAAGGAGAATATCTGCAGTAAAAAAAAAAGGGAAAAAAAAAAAGAAAAGGGTAGGGTCAATCATATAGCATGCGTAATTTTATATGTCAATGTTCACCTACTTTCAAGCTTTAGATCACGGTGGACGATATTTCGCTCATGCATCCATCGAACAATTTTGACAATCTCCAAAAAGAGAGCTTTCACATCATGCTCGTTTATGCTATGGGCTGGGTTCGGGGTAATGCAGTGTCTTTTCTGGACATAATCAAATAACTCGCCCCCCTCGACGTATTCCAGAACGATGCAAAGGTACTGCTCCGTTTCCATGGTTGCCTCAAGACGTATAATACCGGGATGGTCTATATACTACATGCCAATGTAATTCAGTGGTTGACACATTGGCCCGAGAAAGAAACAAAGAAAATAAAGCTTGGTTTTTCCCCATTTTTATTCCTTCTGATCTCTTAGAGTTTTTTACCTTGAGTATCTCCACCTCTCTTTCAATACTTGTCTTTACTCGCAAATCATTCAACATGCGTTCTTTACTGATCACCTTGATAGCATACTTCTGGCCTGACTCAATGTTATTGGCCAGATAGACTCTGGAGAAGGCGCCTACACCAAGTAGCTTTTGGATTTCGAATTTCCATATCAACTTTCCAATTAAATCCTCATTTTGTGCGTTGGAAGGTGATGGGGAAGGGAATTTAAACTCTCGGGTAATGGGGACTGATAATAAATCCTGTGGTTGTTCATCCACGTCGCCCAAAATAGGTAGCTCTGACAAGGAGGGAAACGTGCTTGTCTTATCCGGAGGAAGAGGGGAGAACATCAGGATTGGGATTGTTGTGGGCGCTGACGATGTGAGATTTTCGGATGAAACAGCCTGATGACTCGGAAACGGGTTCCTTGCAAGGAATGTCGTGTAAACGTTAGCCTGTGCAGGACTAGGTAACGGGATAATTTTATCCTCTGAAAAAGAATGCACATCCAGGTTTCTATTTGGAAGATCGTGGGAGTCTATCAATACATCTGGAAGATGGTTTTCCAGGCTAGTTTCTGAGGGTGAAGAAGAAGAACATGAACAGGCAGCGGGAGGATCCGATGGACGCGCCAAAGAGGGAGGTGGACGAGGAAGCTCTATTACGCTGCTAAAAAATTCCTCATTTTTGGATCTACGCTTTTCGTTCTGCATCTCTTTGAGGTCGGTAACAATACCTAGCCCGACAGACGGCTGCTGTCGTCGATGACCTATCGGAGTATTTTGAGCATGAACAGCTTCTTTGGCGCACTGTGCATAGAAAACAAAGAGCATTACACCAGTCCATTTCTGCACCTCCACTAGCCAACGTACCGTCACTGTTTCTTTAGGACATTCAGAAAGGGACCGATCTTGTGCCAATGTTCCACATGGGCTCATTATGTCCTTGACAATAGGAGCTGGGTCGTCATAGCGTTTCTCCTGCAATGAATTGTCTGACAAGTCCATGACAGTGGGAAGCGACCCGTTTCCACAGGAACAAAAGAAATTTGGGAAAAAGAAAGGCCGAAAAGAACGGAACGCGGCGTGTTATTGATTCACGGATGTTTCTGACAAGGAAGGTAATCGTTTACGAGACTCACAAAAATTCCACAGCACATGCATGGATAAGTTGCTCTCATTGGTTGCCTGATTCCAACCCGATTGAAAATCCAAAAGGTGGAAAAACTGTATAGCAACTATATTATCATATATACAAAGAAGATGTGTGGATATTGAATGACTTAGGAAGATGTCCTTCGTATTCGAAGCTGTATGGAATTAGCTCTGGTCAAAGCGGGCTTTCTAAAGTCCGAATTGACCGTGAGTTGGTAATACCGTTATTCATTTTCAACATCATCGCTATCATGGTACTCCTTCCCTCGGAAATCTTGCTTACACAACGGACACTTTGTATTTAATGCGAGCCATTCCTGTACACAGCTTTTGTGAAAATGGTGCCTGCACCTGATTAAAACCCCGAACGTAAGCAACTGATATCCATTTCCATTTTTCATAGGAAGATACCTACCATAGCTTACAGAGCAGATCATTATTTTCATATTCAGATAGACAAATAGAGCAAACGGAATCTTCAGCAGCATCCAGCGTTAAATACTCATAGGTCGATTCAAAGTCCTGCTCCTGCCTTTTAGGTCTACATTGTTTCAGTAATCGGCGCATGAAACCCTTCTTAGTCGTCTTCTTAGAGTCTTCGCCTTGTCCTTGAGACTGCGCAGTTGACTCAGTACTGGCCGCCTCATTGGTTGCTCTATATCGATACACTGGCATATTCTGTATCTCGCTTTTGCTTGCTCCTGTTTTTAAGCCTGGAAGATCTCCTAAATCCAATGCACGCATGGCAACTAGCATCATTTGTCAATAAATGCAAGGTGGCTCATATGGTAAAAACCTACCAAGCACGCAAGGCAAACAGAAAATAACAGATCCACACAATATTAGCGGTAACAGGATTACCAGGTAACCCATTAACATCCAAACCAGCGTCGTGTAGAACAGAATAGGGGCATTTTGCGCACAATTGTTCGAAGTGAATAAGAAATAGTTCCCGATCACGAACAGGAGAATAGCACCCAAATCAAGAAGTGCCTTGAGGCTAACGCAACAGTGAGCATCGCTCGTAAAGGTTAACTAAGACTATTTTTCTCTATGTACCGATCGACCCATTCCGTCACGTAAGGTGTGTTCGGCTGGGAGGATGACGCTGCGGGAGGATTAGGAGCAGGAGAAGGAGAAGAAGTAGAGCGTTCTGCAGATTCCATTGCTGAAGACGGGTATTCATCATGTTGGTTCTCGATTGGTTCTGTTGGTTCAGAGCTGTGAATATTCTGCCTTTGCCTTAAGGTTCTCAATTGGTTTCTTTGTAGCGGACGCCGAAAGAGACGATGATATACAATGACGGGAAATGATACAGCGTCTCGCACGACATAGATAATCAGAAAAATAGCCAAGGGTTTGTCGCATGATTCATGTTTCGCAACAACCAAAGCCACTATAGACACAGCGATCTGTAGTTTGTTTCCTCTCAATTTAAGTATTCTGCCCTGTTTCGACAAGCAAAAGAACGACAAAAAAAATTCTGCGGCTTACTTGAATAAGCACCAATATCACTGAGCACAACAACAGCAATTTGCTTGCTCGAGATATTCGACGCCATGCGTCGTACAAAAATCGTAGCCAATGTGAGCGAACTGTTCTTGAAGGCGAGGTAGTATGAACAGAAGCCGCAGGATGAACAGCAGTCGAAATTTGCGAATTGTATGAATGCGAATGACTTGTACCAGGCAGATTCGGTCCTGATCTCAATGATGCTTCTGACATGAGACAAACAGAATGATTCGGCTAAGTTCAAAAAGAGTAAATGCTAAGAGAGAAAAATGCACAGTCGTATGACCCGCACCTGTTCCAATTGGTAATCACCTTCCGCAAATTATCACCACAATGGACGCCATAACCTACTTTGTTCCAAGGAAGCTGATCTATCTTGATCTATTGTACTAGATATCCGATCTCTATTGGAAAGATACATTCTATCGTTATGAAGAAAAACTGTTTTGCGAAAATTAAGGAGTTATAGTTGGCCTCTCAAAAAGGAAACCAATAGCTTATTTGAAGAGTCTCGCCCTAAACGATCTATGCATTGTTATGCAAGCTTCCAAACCAGTTGTTTTCATGAAAGCAATGACAGTAATGTATCACATCATTCTTATAAGTAATATGTCTGAGCAAATATGTTGTGATGCCGTCTCGTCAGAAACAGCTTGTGCAGAAAAATAAAAAATAACAAAACGAAACGGTGAGCGTGTGCTTAAACAATGTGGTATAAAGAATACTAATAGTTTTCGTTTAGTTTGACAGCGAGGAGCCTTCTGCAACTGCCAGATACAGTGACTTTCCAGATAGTACATACGTAACTTACTGATAGCATCGTATTTTCCCTTAAGGAAGCACACTTAAAGCCCAAATGGATGATGAAGAAAATCAAGGCACAAAACAGAAAGAGGCGAAAGCCATGCATTTGCTTAACGCTTAACCATCATTCTAAAATACTATCCGATCTGTCGGCGTATCAACAATGTCAAAGACTTGCTACAAAAATCAGACTAAGAATGATTAACGCTTCGCTGTCATATCTACGCGGCTTTCTCCATTCGGTTACCATAACCTCTTATGCTCTCACATATATTAGAGTTAAATAAACCGATTGCTCACCTGTGCTTCCGTAGTAACTATAGGTTTACACAGTCAAATGATTGTGGTATCGGAATTGACAGATATTTTCACTTTTCTGGCCACTTTTCGAACGAAAGTACTTGGGTAGTTAGGATGAATGGCTGGACGAGGGAAGACCCTCAATACAAAGCTGCATGCAGTTTCCAAAGAACATGATATACATTGTGCGCAGAAATCATGCTGCTGTGGGGCAAAGTATGCAAGGACGCTTCTTTTCTTTCTCACAAGATAGCTTACGGGAATTAGAAAGCAACCCAAAAAGTCGATAACATAGGTTGATGTAGCAAACGGATGTGGAAATAATAACAATAGTAGTAAATTGTTTTATATATATTAATTGGTTGTATATATCTACACATATGTAAATGCAATGTATGCCAATCCAGCGGTTGCTACGATATCAACCATCTGAGCAATGACATAGAGTGTACAGAGTTTTCCAACGTGACGGAGATTGTTCTTTACAGTGTTGATATCCATGCCCAATCCAATGCTGACGAAGGAAAGCGTTGAGAACCACTCAGATACGTAAAAGCAATATTGGTATACTTGGGTTCGTACGGCGGTCACGTCCGAAATTACGGTATTGAAAAGGATAGCCGTGATGATAAACCCGAGAACAAATTTCGGGAAACGCTGCCACAGCAACACCCAAGGCTTTGGCTGTTTTGCTGCCTCTGCTTTTGGCTGTTTCGATTTCGATTCTGTGTTGACTTCTTCCATGGCGATATCGTCCATTGCTGTTTCAGGCGATCGTCGTAGAAGCTCGTCTTGACGTTTGTACTGTTGTTTCAATTCATGCTGAGACCATGCCCATGCCATGACCACGGAGATCGGGCCAATAAGTGCATTTTGCATCATTTTAACCACAGCGGATGTGTTGACAGCGTCTTCGTCACCATAAATCTTAGCGGCAGCAATGACAGCTCCTGTCGAATCAACACATCCGCCAAACCACGCACCGCTGATTTCTCCTCCGAATTTGAACTCCTTTGCAATGTATGGAAGAGCAATAATACTTGGAATAGTGAAAATGGAGATAATGGCAATCGGCATCTCGGTCTTGTGCATCACACCCATACTGGCACCAAGAGCAATAGCAGCGGAGGAACCGCAGATAAATGTTGCACCAGACATAATGATCGATGTTTGCATGTCGATCTTAAGGAGACGCCAGCCGATGAATGCGACGGCGATGAAAAGAGTAGGTGTGTCAAGCCAGCTGACAAACAAAGCACGGGGGGCAAGAGGTCGAAGAACGCTGATATCAATGCACAAGAGGACCAAGCTGGTTGCGATGTAAAGTTCGGTTTGCATGGCTACCTTGAGGAACAAGGGAACAGGCGCATTTGGTCGTCGAAAGGCGATGGCATTTCGAATAACGAAGCCAAAAATAATGGCCCATATCGAATCGCCGAGGCTTGCTTGGTGGAGTTTCACTGAATAAAATCATCCGTCAGTCATTTGTTCATTTATTTTCTCAGACCAGGGCCTCGCCTGGCCCGAGAAATAACGTGCACTTACCGTTGGCAGACAACATCTTACTGATTAAAGCGACGAAGAAGAAAATAATATAGCCTAATGGGTATTGTCGTGCTCCTTTGGCACCAATGGAATTCATTGCAAGTGTCAGGAGGATGCCCATGCAGGGAGCAATCACCAACAAGGCGTAGTTGGCAGAGTCATTGAACGTAAGAAACGGATTGGTCGTCCAAGGTAAAAATTCAGGAGGGTCTATACCGTGATGGACAGCGCTGACAATACATCCAAAGAATCCCCAGCCGATAATGACTGGCCACCATTCATCTGTATTCCACCAGAGAAGCCAGCTCTTGTATTTTTCGAGTTTTGATAATGCAGTATTTACAGGTGAAGACGTGTCCTCTTTCATGCTCTTGTTCGAGTATGCGTCTGTATTTGATCCAATGGTCAATGAGCCATTAAGGCTCTGTACGCTATTTTCAGGTTGGGAAGCCAGTTTGTCGATGATAGTTTCTGGGGGAAAAAAGAGAAGTGGAACAAAAAGAAATCGATGCGGAGGAAGAAATATTTAAAGGACGTGGACAGGTGCGATGTTCGGATCCAGATCGGCCTTAGGTTTTCCCTCCGGTTCCTGGTAATGAATGTCGGAACCGCGGGGAGTTCAGCCCTTTTGGGAGCTTCTCTATTGGGGGGCAAAGTTAAAAAAAAAGCTCTCGGAACATTGCGTGATATTGCGCAACGTATCCTGTACGACCGTCGGCTTGGTGACCCTTTTCCCCAGATGTCGTCGACTGAATAAAATGGTTTCACTATGTCTCAGATCAAACATCTCCATGGTTATACGAACCTTTTTTCTTACTGGTGGTTTGGATCTTGCTAGACAAAACCACGTTTATCTTTGATCGACAGTACTTTGTGGATGTAGTACCCTGTTTCACAGACTCTGGGAATGATTTCATTTTTAACACGTTTTAAGTCCTTTTTTTCCGTAAGATGGTGGGAACCACACCCATTTTTGAGCGGCAGATTCATTCCTTGTCAAACAATGATACTGACAAAAAAGTTGATTCATTGGTTAACAGATATTCAGTGATGTGTCAGTTTTCAAAATAAGAGTGGGAAAAAAATTTTACCAAACTTTGGATGACCATTCCGTACCCAGCAACTGCTTGATTTTCTTGTTTGCAAACCTCTACTCTTTTGGTTAAACTTAAGGCCTGTTGAGGTTATCCTATTCTGTCACTTAAAAGTCTTCTCCCGTGATAGATAATCCATCCCGGGATTTAACCTCTATTACTTTACTCTTGTTTTAATCAGCGGGTCCAAATACTAGAATGAAAAACATTCTTTTCTTCCATTGAAACATAAAAATGGGTTGTATCTCAGTCACAGAAAACCTTTACCCAGTTCTATGCCAAGATATATCATTTCTTCATAAAGAAATATCATTATCTATCCAGGCTTAAAGTTTCCCCTTCGAACCTCATATTGTTGCCTGATTTAGTGCAGTGAAACAGGCACCTATCTTGTCCTACAGATGGCGGGTAAACGTACCCATATTGACAACGATACACCCTCCTTGTTGAAAGTGGCACATCTCGTAGCATTATGTATCTGTACTTCGTAAAAGCATACCTAACAAAATTATTATCCTAGGTGGGACATAGCTTTGGTATCCTAATCTTTCAAGCACCGTTATCAGTTCACAGGCAGAAGAAACGTATCTTTTTTTTAAGTCCTCCAATGTCGCCCTTTGCCAGACGCAGGTGACTTGGGTTAGGGACCAAAAATAGATCCCATAAAAGCGCACCATTCGGAATTAACCTGAAACAACCTATTCTCGCTTTGCACGAAGATGTCTCATTCTCCCACTATATATCATGCATCTGTTTTATCAATTCCTCTTGGATCGCTGTAGTCCGGAAATTCGCTGCCGTATCGTATTGATGGATTACGTTGAGCGTCTGCATGAATAGCGTATACGAGATATCATGGATTAGGGAAGACAACAGTATCCGAAACCATATCAATTTGTATTAGGAGCTTACGTACGTACGTGCAACTTACAGCTAATACTCAAGGCATGTTGGGGTTTCGAACGGCAGGGGTACCTCCCAAATAGAGGTGTCGTCCGTATTACTTCCCTTTATTCCCAAGCAAGTCCAATATAGCATATACGGTCTGTATTACAACAAGAAAAAGAAACAAGCGAAAGGAATTTGCTTTTGGTTCTAATTTTCCTGCTTATCACCTCCTCCAAAACATTTCGAAATAGGGAACTGAGGGCAAGACCAAAAGGAAAATCAGATCTGGGTCGTAGCAAGCTTTCGTATGTCCTTTGTACATAAGGAAAGCGTAAGAGTGATGCCATAGTAGAAAAGAAAGTATGGTACTAAACATTTCATCTGTTAATTTCGTTCTAGTTCGGTACGTAATAGCGTTGTGATGTGGCACAGGTCAATATTATGTTCAACACAATGGTAACCTTGACGCTGGCGATCAATCCGAGGCCTTAACAACCTTTCTTGGAACTGGTATAACGGACATATAGCCTACATTCACTAAGAGCGACATCCACCAGAAATAGTGGATATTCGATGCGTTGTGACCCCGAAGGGTATCTTTATGGAAATGCATTTGATTGAGAAAGTTAACCAGTGAAGCACAGCATATGACGTGTTAAAGGAGGCATTTATCGCAGATTGAATTAATTGTATATGCCAACTCTGTCAACTCAAGCAAACTCAAGACTAACTTTAACCAGTTACCTGGGCATACCTTCGTCATACCCATGTGCCGCAGCGTTTGTCCAGTATTATTCTAGCTCTCTTCCGGAGTAAAAATATATATTCTATGTGCTATCGTCTGGATCGACTCTTTAGCTGGCGTCCAACATAGTCGTTTCCAAGCATTGTGAATAATTGTGGTTAAAAACGCACCAAAATTTTTCAGTGGCAAAGCATTCTATGTCGAAGAGGGCTTTCAAACAGATGGATGTCTAGCATTGCATGACAACAATCCGGAAGCAAAAAAGTCTTAGAGAACGCACAGATGGAATCAATAGTAAACAAGGTATATTTTCCAAATGAATAGGTAATGTGGTTTGGACATAGAAATGACCGTCATTATGAAGGCCGAATTGGAAATTTGCAGGAATCAGTTCTTTCACGAATGTGCTTCTTGTATGACAAGTCAGCAATTGATTTGAACAGGACATTGATTAAAAGAAGTCAAAGTCAGCCATTTCAACTGTCGCTTGTTCATTTGCTTAATGTTCATTCATATTCAAATGGACTTCATGGAAACTGAGTTTGTTTCGCTCAATCACCGCCAAATAAAAAGGGATTCAGGTAAGTTTTCTTGCATCAAGATAATGCTCACTAATCTATAAAATATGGTAAGAAGGCTATATATGATGCTATAGCCACCATATAGAGCATCGTCTCATTTGATATTAAACAGGATCGTTTTCGGCGATATAACCGTGGCGTTTCGCAAACGTCTGATGAATTATTTATTAAGAAAGAGTAGGCTATACATTTCAGTTCCGATTCGTACACAAACAGTGTGCAATTAAAGGCCTTGGTAAGTGTTTCTTATATTTGTGGACAGGAAAAAGATAAAGCGCTTATCAGACGATTGGTAAAAAGTAAGGCCCTGAGTACAAACGAAGCAACGCTGTGTGCTTCCGCCAAACAGAGCCTATCAGTGGCTTACCATACCCGATTAGGAAATAAACTTCTGTGAGTCACGATGGGCAATTCTAGAGTTACACAGATCTGGCTACCGCACGGAATCAGAAAACACATAACTAGAGTCATCATTTCTTGCAGTCAACGTAAATCTCTGCATTGGTAATGTAGGAAAACGGAGTCTATATAGATTTATATATACTAATCCATATCAGTTTTGCACGGTTCAACCGGGAAAGAGCGTTTCGGTTATTCAAACATTGTTTGAAACAGCGATCCGGGGTTAAAGGCAAACAGCGTATAAAAATTTTGTTTGCCATCGATTTCATTTCCCTTTTTTCTTTTCTTTCATCCTCAACTTCTTTACCATGTGTGGTATTTTCTGTGTCTACAACTATCAGGGTGATGCTGAAGCCTATCGCCAGCGCGCATTATACTTGTCCAAGAAGTAAGCCTACTAAACCACGGCATCAGACCTCATTGTATTAAACGTACTATGACTACTTAGGATCCGACATCGTGGTCCCGATTGGTCTGGATGTTATCATACCAAAAACCATATCTTCGCACACGAACGTTTGGCTATCGTTGGTGTTGGTAAGCATAGATTATTCTGCCTCTTCCTTAGGGAGCATTTCCATGGCTGCCAATGGAGATCATTGAAAACTGAACTATGTTTTAGATTCCGGTGCCCAACCCCTCGTCAGCGAAGATGAGAACCTGATCCTCTGCGTCAACGGTGAAATCTACAACCATAAGCAGCTGAGGTCCAACTTGGAAGGACAGCACAAGTTCCAAACACACTCTGATTGTGAAGTCATCATGCATATGGTAAGATGCGAGATTCATCGTACGACAGACAAGATAAGTCTGACATGTGTGTTGTAGTACAAGGAAATGGACAAGGACCTTGTGCCGCATTTGGATGGCATGTTTTCCTTTGTATTGCTTGATGTTAAGCGCAACCGTGTCATTGCTGCTCGTGATCCCATTGGAATCACTACGTTGTACTACGGCTGGAACTCTAAGATGCCTGGCACCGTCTACTTCGCTTCTGAACTCAAGTCGTTGAACGAAGACTGTGATAAGATCTTGGCTTTCCCTCCTGGACACGTTTACGATTCGGAGACAAACGACACTGTGCGATACTTCAAGCCCAGCTGGTGGAATGAGAACCAAACACCAAGCAACCCGGTCGACTACAAACTTGTGAGAGAATCCTTGGAAAAGGCAGTCCGCAAGAGATTGATGGCCGAAGTCCCCTATGGTGTGCTTTTGTCGGGTGGTCTTGACTCCAGTTTGATTGCTGCTATTGCTGCCAGAGAAACCGAAAAGATTGCAGCTGGTTTAGACGGTCAAGAGAATGATGGTTATGATGAGAGTAAGTTGAGCGGTGGCCATTTGGGTTTCAAAACATAAAGCGGACAAACAGTGAAACTGATCGGATCAATTAGGCGGACCTAAGTTGTGGCCTCGTTTGCATTCCTTCTCTATCGGTCTTCCGGGCGCACCCGATCTGATTGCCGCTCGTGAAGTCGCGAAACACCTCAAGACCATCCATCACGAATTCACATTCACAATCCAAGAAGCCTTGGATGCTGTGAGCGATGTGATCTATCATCTTGAGACTTACGATGTCACAACCATCCGTGCTTCCACACCAATGTATCTTTTGTCTCGTAAGATCAAGGCCATGGGTGTCAAGATGGTCTTGTCTGGTGAAGGTGCTGATGAAGTGTTTGGTGGTTACTTGTATTTCCACTACGCTCCCGATGCACCCTCTTTCCACAGTGAAACCGTCACTCGTGTCAAGAACTTGCATTACGCCGATTGTCTTCGTGCCAACAAGTCTACCATGGCCTGGGGTCTTGAAGCTCGTGTTCCCTTCCTCGACAAGCAATTCTTGGAGGTCGCCATGAACATTGACCCCAAGGAAAAGATGCATGACCGTTCCAAGGGTCGCATGGAGAAGTACATCTTGCGTAAGGCTTTCGACACCTCGGATGAACCCGGCGCCAAGCCCTACTTGCCCGACAGTGTCTTGTGGAGACAGAAGGAACAGTTCTCAGATGGTGTTGGCTACAACTGGATCGACACCTTGAAAGAGGTCAGTTTGACCAAGGTTACCGATGAAGAATTCGCAACAGCTGGACAGAAATGGACCAAGGACACTCCTACCACCAAGGAAGCATACATGTACCGCGTCATGTTTGAGCAATGGTTCCCACAAGAGGCATGTACCGCTAGCGTTGTGCGATGGATTCCAAGGGCTGACTGGGGCTGCCCCGAAGATCCTTCTGGCCGCGCTCAGAAAGTCCACGACGCTGCTTACAATAATAATCAATAACTTCATCCTGTAATATAGTCTTAGAAAAAAAAACATCGAAAGTGCATTCTGAAAGATAACAGATGGGCATTTGTTTATAAAGTCTGAACATCATCTTTTTCTTCAAAAGTTTATTATTGCCATAACGATGTGACCTCAAAGTGTGAGTAGAAGAAGCGCCTATCGCAACAGATGATGTTGCTATAGCTATTATCAAACTACAGAAGATAATGGATCCAATTCTGAGTTATGACCGTCTCTATGATTGATCCACGGGAATGAAAGTTCACTAAGTTAAGAAAAACAACTGAGGTATCGGGATTGTTGGATTTTTGGTTCCTGCCGCTTTAATCTCCGATTCCAAAATTGGAAAGTGGACGCCCTTACGGTGGGTGTGGCCTGGCTAGCGTCGATCCTCCCCCCCTCTCTGTCAAATGGTAACGTAGGAGCTTATCCATCCATCCATCCATCCATCCACCCATCCACCCATCCACCCATTCACTTCACAACTCTGCATTATCCCGAATTAGACATGCGTTAATAAGCTTTTCTAGGCCAAGCGCACCAAGAAAGGTATAACGGATTGAAACCTGAGTGGAAACAGCAAAGAGAAAGCTAAAGTGCAATCCATGACGCGACAGTTGGCATCACCGGCAAGTACGGCACCCGTTATGGTGCCTCGCTTAGAAAGCAGGTGAAAAAGATGGAAATCACCCAGCATGCCAAGTACACCTGTACTTTCTGTGGCAAGGTAGAGAAAACAAGCGATTCCAATGCTTTATGATGTCGCCAATTCAATGCTCATGTCCACGTTTTACTCTATCCAGGATGCTGTTAAGCGTACCGCTGTTGGTATCTGGAAGTGCAAGGGATGCAAGAAGACCATGGCTGGCGGTGCTTACACCGTGTCGTAAGTGTTGAATTACTGGACCGGATTAAAAAAGAGGAAACAAAGGAAACTAAAAAGGAATGCTCTTCTTTTCTCTTTTCCTAATTAGCACTACCGCTGCTGCCACTGTACGTTCGACTGTTCGTCGTCTTCGTGAGATGGCCGAGATCTAAGATGATTTTCGTAACCCCAAATGCTTCTTTGGCGGATGCAATTTCACGCTAGTATAAATAAATCATGCGTCCATAAAGGGCCAGTTTGCGCCAAGGACAAAAAAGCCATGCCTTGTTAGTAAATCAGTTGTGCAGAAAGTAGATTTTACTTAGATAACTTTATCGTCAATGGAAAAAGAAGATCCACTTGAACAGCATAAAAGATATACTCGTGGTTAGTAGAAGGCCCAAAGTCATCATCTCTTCAGTTGTAATCAAGGCTGCGGTCCATGGTAATAATGACCGGTAGACAATACTTCGGAAAGACGATGAGGCATGTCACAGTAACCCTATCTAGCGAACTGTGAAGTATAACTGCTCCGTGATCATTTAGTGAAGTTTATGACTGTAGCAGCAAAAATTGTGAAAGGGAGCATAGATCAAGATGTTTTTATAGACGCCTTATTCGGCTCTGACCAACGTGCTGATTTGAAACTAAACATTGATCCGCTTAATGAGGGTTAGGGTCTGCAAGAGGACGGCGGCTGTTACGGTAGAAGCGCTTATTCGACGTGGTGAAACAAACAAGCTTTCCTATCACGGACAGCGGGTCTTGTGATGAAAACATCAGCTACTACGACACGAATCGAAAACTTAACGAAGGTATATATTGAACACACTCTTAATCATAGAAAGCTATAAAAGGTTTGGTTTATGAAAGTCTGGATATAAGAGCGGAGTTTGATTGCAGTTTACAGTAATTGAGAAGCAATACACAGATACATAGACGCCAGAAAAACAACGAGCTTG
Source organism: Apophysomyces trapeziformis B9324 (assembly GCA_000696975.1). NCBI lineage: Eukaryota > Fungi > Mucoromycota > Mucoromycetes > Mucorales > Mucoraceae > Apophysomyces > Apophysomyces trapeziformis. The sequence continues at coordinate 179,611 of JNDP01001300.1, forward strand.
GTATGAATAAGTGATAGTATAATATACGATATATGCACAGATAAACTCAGCAATTCTCTTTGGGTACAAGGGTAGTGTGTCAAATGAAGATATCGTTTTGCGAATCGAAGCAGAAAATAGCACACCTCAAGACGAGCCAGCATTATTATGCAACGCCTACCTTGATTCCTTAAGTGACCCAGGGACACCAATGGTTGTGCTAAAACCTCAAATGAAGTAAAACTTTCGTAAACAACTACTTCATCGATTTCCACTGCTTTTAACGAACAAAATCGCTGATGTTGTTGGGCGGATGATGAGTTTTTCTCTTTTTTTCTTCTTCTTTATTAGTAGTCTAGCGTTTGAAGTGATCATCTTCCAATTTATTTGGTGGCAGCAAAGATCTTGGGAGCAGCCTAAATACACTCACATTAGTATACCAAAATCGTTTTTCCTTTTCCATAGTATCACAGCTACCAAAACTTACACATTCGTCAGCACAGTGCATGAAATGGAAGAACTCTTCAATGCCTATAAGTATTATTCGTATCAGCAACCCATGGTCTACATATTTTCTATCTCGAAGTTTCTCGCTTACAGTTTTCGCTGGAGCCATTTTCGACGCGCTCGTTACATTCGTCAAGGTGATGCTTGAGTTTGGAGCATTCGTTGGCACATTCTAACAATGAAAAAACACGTTAACACTTTGAATTGGGTACGTCGCGCGCATTGCATTACCTTCCATAATGGCTTCCTTGGGATCCTCGGGCTCTTCTTCTTCTTCCTCCTCCTCTTCTGCGACAACTTCAACCTCTTCGACAGGCTGTTCTTCTTCTTCAGCGTAGACGGTAGGAATGAAGGTGGTAAAGAGTTCGACGAGACCCATGGTTACTGAATTGGATATACAGAGCGGGGAGAAAAAAAGGGTAGTTGGGACCGTTAAAGTGAAGGGTGCTGTTGTTTTCTGTGTCGAAACCACGGGACTTGCTTTTGGAGCCACTCGCTCTACCCCTAGCAAAATCTGAAAAAAATGACGTAAAATGGGACTGTCCTCTCATAGACGGTCTCGTTCCTGGAGCTGTGCACTTTCGTTCCTTGCCTTGATGCAGTAAAGGAGAAGGATGCTTATTGAGACGTAGAGGAATTTCTTTCGTTTAGGTTCAAAAGGAAATGTTGCAGTCTGTGAACATTGTGAAAGCTAATGTTGAAAGAGGCTGCATTTGAAGCAGTATGATAATAATAGTCTTAGAGGCGATCTAACAGAGTCGAATAAACGTTAAAATGTGTCACTTTTCGCCACACCTTTCGTCTAAAACGACCCGCTGAAGCGTCAGAATGCCTAATCAGCTTATGGATACACCAGGCCAAATTGAGAAATAGCAAGCGTCTCATTTGCTTATTAACTGCTTTTATTCTTTATATATCACGAAAAGATTAATTACAGATAGGTTGACCATAGGCATTCACAGGACATCCATCGTCTCTTTTTTCGTTTTCAATCACTTCATTGCAGATTGGTTGGCCATAGGCGTTTACTGGGCATCCATCGTCTCTTTTGTCGTGTTGGACCACTTCATTGCAGATAGGCTGGCCATAGGCATTCACTGGGCATCCGTCGTTAGGCTCCACTGGAGCAGCCATAGCGGTAGCAGCAAAGCAGGCAGCAATGGAAAGATATAGTAAAGCAAATCGCATGCTTGAAAATGGAAAGCAAGTAGCTAGAAGTCCGGATATGCAAATGGAATCCTTTTTATACAGCATCTTTCCTAATCGATGATTGTTGACCGTGAGAGTCGGAATACAGATCACCCTATTTCCTTGTTCACTTGTCGCGTCTGGAAGAATCCGTTTCGTGCATTGTGAAGAATTTTCCGGAATGGGTTTATGTCCCGGAAAATATGCCCTTTTACGGTGCAAAAGATAGAGATCGGTGACGATTTCTGCTTTGTAGAATAAGATTCTTATTCCTAAAAATAGTGGATTACTGTAGCTGGCTAGACTCAACTATTTCTGTACGTCGTTCTACAATCCGACGGGGAAAACGCGATTACACGGTTCTAAGCCTGGTGTATCTCCCAGATCATTCAGTCAGACTCATTTAAATTATGTAACTTAAATCTTCCAGTCAACTGACGTTTTGTCGCGTCATTGACGATTCTCTGCATTTGTGTCCGCATGTCACTCATAGAACGGAATCTGTTGCTCTGCCGTCTTCCAATCGTTGGCTGTCATGTGCCGAGTACTTGTTCTCCCAACTAAAATAAACAAATCCTAGGACCTATGGCCCCAGACAAAAAAAAACACATTGATGCCCTGAAGTCGATAATACAAGGAATGAATGCATTTTCGAGACAATATTAATGAATTTGTACCACCAACCAGTCATGCCTCAACAGAGCGCGGTATCACCATGCCCATCTTTTCGTCAGCGTATTGTAACCTCTCTCTCAAGGTAATGGATGTATAAAGTTCGAGCACCAATTAAACGGATAGTGAGGAGCAGTACGGTATACAGCAAATCACTCTTTCTCTCTCTCTTTTTTTTTTTTTCATTGAAGTTAAATAGAGGATGCAATTTCCCCATGTAAGTATTGCTTTTGCACCTTACGTCAAAAACCGCCGTGTAGTTATCGCTCTTACATACGACTAAAAAGGATGTGCCAATGCTACTCTGTATAAAATTCTTTTTCAGACCTGCAGAGACAGTGAAGGTATCTGGTCGGCAAAAATTCGGAGTAGCAGCGTGATTGCACGCTGAACTGTAGAACGAGACACAGAAAGTAGTTGGATCTAGTCATCTACGGTAATTCGTCAATTTTAAGAATATAGTTTGTCCTTGTTACAGCAAAGCCTCGCAATCAAGATATAGTTTTGCTTCATGAAAAGCTAAAGTACTCCATAACAGACCCTGTTACGGTAATGTGAACTTTGGAAATTACAGCATATAACAGCGCGACGATCAAGCGTAACTGCCAAAGTTTTGGAAATGAGAAGTCAATGCAGAGAAATTGCTGCGTGCTCAGATATTATAGATACAGCCATTGCAATGTTAGCAAATAGGGCTTTTTTGATTACTTTGAATGGCTGCTAGAGGGGGGATTTGGTGAGATCATAGCAATCCGATCCAGCCAATGTCGAGGGTATCTAACTCCCTTTTAAGCGCGAAACAAGCAGATCAATCGGTATTCTGGCTCTTGTAAGCAAATTGAGATGTACTAGCAGTTACGCAAATACCAGCGGTAATCCGAGCATAATGCAAGCTTAATCGAGTCATTCCTGCAATGAAGCTGTCTGGACACATAGACACCTAATTTCAGCCAATGTTTTTGTAGCATTTTAAATCACCTGCGTTATGTGATGAAGGTTCGTCGTGAGAGGGCTTAGACAAGCTCGATCGTGATGTTGCCGTAGCGAAAGCATAACACTCCGTTTAACCATTGCATAATGTTACAAACAAAGCAACGTGCGTGAGAAGATGACAAATAAAGGGTTCATGGAAAACAAATGACACGTTTTTGGGCGGAGAGTCATTAGGCTCTATGTGTTATGCTCTGTTCCACTTTGCAAGTGTAATGTCTATCGAGATAGCGTTGTACTATATGGGGAATATAATTACTGAAGATTGTATCCGTACATTTATTTGCGTTATATCTATGGATATCTGAACCTGTGGCAATTGCTCTAGACAAGTAATTCACGGTATACAGAGCATATCGCCGTTCTTGTGCATAGTTTTGGGTGCCTACAACCATTGTCCGTTCCTTGGCAACTAGTCCCCGCATTAACTGAACCTTACATCTCCATTGCTCGTATTTTGTGTTTAACAGTGATGACAAAGTTACAAACTCTGTGCTCAAAAAGTCGATTCCTTAAAGGAGAGAAAGACGAAAACGTCTTGTCTTTTTCCGCACGCGTCTTTGCTTACTACGTTAAATTATTGCACAGAACGCCTGCGCTAAAAATGGTACACATGGCTTTGCCGTCATACGCTAACTTACAAGGAAGAATTGGACTAGACGCTTTAATCTGTCCAATACTGATTCACTAAGATATTCTCGTGATTAGTAGTAACACCCACAAAAATCGTCTGAATAAGGGATCTGGATCGAGATTTACTATGGTTTATGGATATCATGGTACTACTCTTTCATAAACATATAAATATTGCATGGTATTTTTGAAGAAAAATTGCAACATATTAAGAAAAAATGAAGCTATTCAACTTGTTTCTGCTTGTCGTACCTTTTGTCGTAACGTGTTCTGCGGTGGATGTGGAAGAAAAAGGCCGTTTCCGTTGCTGTGGCCCAATGGATACCGATTGTTGCGCTTGGTGTAAAGCTACGAATAAACAATGTTTCCTCGGTGGGACTGGCAGCACTGGCGATCCACTTTGTTCAAGATGCCAAGATCCTGATTACGACTACCGCGGTTGCAAGTATCTTGGCTGGGAGTGTTAATACCATCAGGAACAAGGATAGGTCTCATTGTAAAGGTCGGAAAACGTAAAGGCATTCTATCACTCTTTATACACCTTCCTGTATTCTGCTTTATACATGTATTTCTGTTTACTTTGCTTCGTTGCAATAAACAATCATAACACACAAAGACACAATCAACTCAGAGTAGTCAGATCATTTGCTGCCGTAGCATAGATGTCAATTGAGGACATTAGCAAGAAAATTTATCCGCTCTTGTTGGGCCTTTAAAATAGGCAATGACTCTTTCCTTCTTTCTTCTATATCAACAAAAACGAATGTTTATGATTATGTCTGAAGATACCAGTCCAGCTGGCCTGAAAGCGCCTCTGCTAATGACGATCCCTTTTCACTGGAATTTGAAGCACGAACGAGAATTGACTCGATCATTCCAGCATCTGTTCCAAGACTATTCCTGGGTTTGCATTAATGGAGTATAGAATGCTTGTCTTATGCTCCTTATCAAGAAAATTTGGATGACCAGTCTTTCAGCGTTTCTGGAAAACGACATCAGAATCTCTTTCGTACTGTTAAGCGCATCTTTGTGCCGTACGAACGTGGACCACAAACTGTTTTGCAACAGCAGAAGCGTCTGAGCGCTTCTGAACAATTGCTTGAAAACGTTACTTTATCATGATCCATGTAGAGCGTATCGTTACGTTTAATCAATGCTTCTCTCATATCAACTTTAGCGTCATCTTTTACACTATCATCTGTCTGTACTGCATAGGTGTCGTTGTCTTACTTATGAGTCAATGTGACTAAGTACTATGTGTAAGAGCTCAATAGTTCAAGGCAATACTGCTCTTCATCGGCAGTATGATCGATAGGCTCGTGCCTGCCGCACTTATCGACAACAGTTCCCTTTCTATCTTGGTATAAACATGGAATGCTCATTATAATAAATATTTCGGTTTAATTATGATACAAAAAGAAATGCTGAGGCGGATAATTCTGTTACTCTCTATACACCGTATTAAAACACCAAGACCTATACCACAACGTATCTTGGAAGTATCATTTAAGAAACCCGAGTGAAAGTCTGCCGGAATCAGATTAGGCATGACACGCAACGCCAAGGTTAACCAAAGGAGCACAGAAAATATCGTTTTGATCATTCTCATTGTATATATATGTTAATTTTATTTAGAAAACAAAAAGAAATAGCAGGACAAGAAGATGGTCTTCAATTCACCAAGCCATTTATACAAAGTCTCGGGTATCATTTTATTGTATTATTCTTTTTCTTTTCTTTTGCTTTGAGCCCTATTACTTTGGAGTCCAATGATGTATACATCACGCTGATTTGAATTCTTCCTTATCCGCTTTCTTGCTTCAAATATTCTACAAACTAAAAAGTCGAAATTTTGTCAGACAAGAAGTAGTTATTTCAAGCAATGATACTCGTACTTCATCAATAAGAATTGGCCAGGCACCTTCCGCATCATGATTTTCCAGGTTGAAATTAGGTTGATTCGCAAAATCATAGAACTAGACGATAAAATGGAACGGCGCTTAAATAAAAAGAATTTATGCAAAGGAATTCTTACCAAGTTCCAGGTATCACGCGATATAGCTTTCCCATGATTATTCTTTAAAACAGATGTCAACAGCAAAGTTTAAGATAGAGATTCGATATTGTACTTACTTCTAAAAAGTGTATCCATTTTTCAAGGAACGGACACCGATCGCTGAGTAACAATCGCCACAGTTCAACCGCAGCAATCAATGCTTATACACCCCACCAATTTAGTTATGTGCTATTGTCTGCCTTTGCTATCCACTTACAGAGACTTTTCTGTCCTGCTTGTCTACCAAAGAGAAACGCATAGTTATATAGGGTATGAAAGTTTTCCTCGTTGTTAAGGCCCGCTCGCAGTTGTCCAACAGCATTTCGTAGTTTCTCTATACTGTCACATCCAAGCTTGATACAGCCATTACAAAAGCTTTCACGTTTAAATTCTCCCATACGCTCGGCTCCCAAACGATGGGAGATGATCAGAAATTCGATAGTTGTCGGATCAATGCCGAGATCTTCACATAGTGACATACAGCCCTCCACAGTAATTGTATCTTTTTCATCAGGATCTATGCAATAATTTTTTTTATATTGATATCCTCTTGCTTTTCTCTGGTTTATATAATCTATCTTTCTTACCTTCATATTTCTCGAACATCTTTTGGATTTGTGAAGTTCGCAAGTTCGACGTGGCTACGTGTCTCGGTGATTCATAAAACGAGTTAAGTGCAATATTGAGATCCCAATCAGAATTCCGAAGTAGCTGCGCAGCTTCTCTTTCACTGGTTACATACTGTGTCAATTCTCCCAACATGCTTGGTAACCTAAGGCTTGTGCATTTACCTCAGCTGAGTAAATTCCATCAATTTTCTAAGTCTATCCGGATGCGCTCGTAGTGATGATGACTAAGTATTCCATAATATCAACGTCCATATGTGCGTCCTATATTGTTCTTTTTTTGGACAGTGTTGTCTTACTGAGGACATAGCTTAGCACTGTCGAATTGAAAAAGCAACCGCGCCTTTTTTGTGAGTATAGAAATTTGGACGATTTCTACGACTGCGGGTTGGTCAAATAAGAAGAAGAGACACCTCATGACGTCAGTGTAACTATAACTAATGGCGGTGATCATTTATTCCGCAGCTGAAGGCTATGATGTGGTTTGCTATATAATTCGCACCAGTCTGATCGATTCAATCAACATTCAGAAACAGGCTCTTTCTTTTTATAATAATAACATACAGCAATTCAGCACAGACCGTGGTACAATCCAATACTGCATTTATTGAAGCAATTGACTGCTATCAGTGTCAGACATGAAGTAGTCTTGTTCGTCAGACTTGTCGTCAACAACAAGACAAACAGTTTTAGGTTCCAGAGCGAGCAACCAGGGAATTAGCCTTCCCAACAACTGCTTTGCTTTGTTGCTTCCTCTTCAGCACGCAGAATCATAGGAATCTGTTTCTTCTGTAGTTGCATATCCGTACAGAACAGTGATCTCCGTAGGCATGCGGACCATTCGCGTGAAACGGTCCTTCCTGTCCTCAGGAAGGTGGAAATCCAGCCTCTTGCAGTATTTTCTCTCTTTGAAACACTTGCAATTCCTGCTTGCTTGGCAAATTGTCCACAACTATTTTTTTTAACCTTGAATAATCTCTACAAACATCAAACTATAAGAATTTTGGACCTCGTTCCAGTTCTATTTACATAATTTGCATTACCTGATCAAATTTCGTACATCAGTAGTATTGGTTGGTAGACCAGCAAAATCGAGAGATACCAGGTAAATTATTCCTTTTCCGTTGTCCCAAGATAAGAAATCAAGTCAACACGAAAAAAAATATCGATGCCTTTTTATATTGTTGTCTTAGTTTTTGCCTTACCATGCGTTGTCCGTTCACCGCCTACCAAGTTTCGGAGAACCTTGCTGTTTTTAAGGATATCCCATTCAGAAAACAATTGCGACGCGGAAGAACTTGTTGATACCAAAACCTTGCTTGTCAAAGATCTTCCAGTTTATCGATCATGGCTCTGTAGAAGTCTAGCTTGGGTATCGGAATCCTCAGGACCAAAAGATTTCCTTGCATATCCAATACTTTCATATTCTTCCTTTTTGACTTTTTCAGTAAACATATGATACGCTGGCAAAGTGTTAGTGATCCTTCTGACCACATCACCTGCAAAAATACATCAGAATAAACCATATCCTGCAAAATTTATTGCTATTTTTGCTTACCAAGGTATTCCTTTTTCATGACATAGATAGATCGGTTCCTGGCGGTACCTTCGTCACCGTTTGGGTCTTTTTCTGAAATAATACAATTGTAAATTTGATCTTTCGCGAACTGCACCATTCCGCAAAAGCGTTTGCCGATTTGTTATCGAAGCAGCTGCAATGTTTTATCAGCAAATGGTATACATGGCAAGTGGACATATGTTTGGCTTCAGATAACGTCTTGTTCAGAGAGTCACAGGGCAATAGCCCTTCATTCTGACTAAATTTTTAGCATTCTTGGTACAGTGTTTCCCGAATTACTTTTGTACATTTTGAAGTCGGTGTTGCACCTGCAAAAAAAAAAAAAAAAAGAGATGTCCCGTTTTCACCAAAAGGATGTTGGGATTCTCACAATCATCCTGTCGCATTTTTTGATGTTGACTTGTGTAAAATCAAGGCTATACAATCGGGGTAAAGGTGTGTACCAGCGGGACATACAGGACTGAAAACAGAAAAGAAGTTTAGCTTTCAGCTTTCCATCCGATAATTCATGCTATGCAGCGGCATCGGTTTCCAATTTGTAGGTTTCTTTTCTTTGTGTGTGATCATTTTATGAGTTAAAGAAAAAAAAAAGGATGTCGCTAAGGATGTCAACTTTGCAAACATCTTTTTATTCTCCGTAAAGTCTTGGATAGTGATCCATTCTCGTCAGGCCAAGGATGCAAAAGTTAAACAAAAAGAAAGAGGTCAAACGTATATGTAAAGCGAACCCTCTTGTCAATAAATAAAACAGAACAGATCACTTCATTAAATAGGACGAAAATCACATAAATTTTCCGAAACATGGAGGCATTGATGATATTGTGTTATGAGCAATGACTTGTTTGCCCCTGGAAAGAGTATCGGGTTTTATGGCCAGGTGTGTGTGTGTGAGTGAGTGTGTCGCTGCGTTGGCAGCCAATGATATTTAAGCGGTAATAAGCTAAGCCGCTCTGATGGATTTCCCTCCCCCCATACACGGCAGGCTGTTCCTTTGAAGAGGTCGAGACGAGGGAAACTTTGCAACTTAAAGAGTAATAAAAGTCTCTTCCATGTATCGACGCGCTTTGAATGTTACTTCACCCTTGGCAAGAGCCCTGCAACACAGCGAATGGCCGCCATGCGCACGTGTAGTATCCCATCGTTCCTACGTGGGCCTTGCATTCAATGAGTCCAATTCACAACCTGATGTTCCTACCGTCGACCGCTCGTTAAAGTCATTCCAGCAAACATCAGTTGGCATATCTGGAAGTACCATCTCTTCCATGGGAAAAGGTAACGATAGTGACTCGGTTGTTTCCGGTATATAAAAGACGCATGCTTATCGAGACTATGCCAGCCGTTGAGACGGAAGATAAAACGGAGCCAGTATTTGAAATCGTTTCATCAGGAGTCGGTCAGTAGGATAACTACAATAGACACTCGAGAACTAAAGGTGAAGGATTATTTTTAATTAGGATCCGCTCTTCTGGTCAAGGTAAGGGCTTGCATAACAGAATCTAGTGATACCGTCCTCTTAAAATGGAATTCTCCAAAAAGCTGCCTCCCGATGCAGAAATTACTGCAGCTACTGGTAGTGCCATTGCTGCTTCCAACAAGGTACAACTATACCATAAAAGGATGAAGCGTTTTTTCTAGCCATAGGGTTCTTACCATGATGTTCTTATAGATTGCTTCTAAATTGACGCTGGATGGCACAGCTCTCAGAGCTGTTGGTAAAAGATTGCTTGGCGATCCAATGTTCCAGCAAAAGGTAAAGCGAAGAAGAAATAGGGCAATGGAAGAACAAATGGATAACCATGAGAATTGAAAGTTCTATACAAGGCATGCGGCCGGTGATCTTTTGCTTGCCCCACAAAGAATGGGAGAGATCGCTATTGTCAATCTCCGAGGCAGTGCAAAGTATGTGCTACGTCGAGACGCATTCTTGGCCAAAACGGAGAAGGTCACAATGGAACTTGGTGTGGATGGTATCAAGGGTAAAGACACAGTGAGTAGCTGATTCTGAAGGACTATTCGAGACTGACGTGTAGCTCGAAGGGTCTGGTGAACAAGATTGTACATACCGTCAGTGGCCCCGGCACCATTGCCATCTCGCATTACGGTGGATTATATCGCCTTTCTTTGGGCGCTGGAGAAGAATACTTGGCAAATCCCAGGTACAAAAAATACTTTGACCCTTTTTTTCGAAGCATTAATTCTGACGTACTGACCTATTTCATAAAAGAAATTTGATTATGTGGGAAAGACGTACAACGCCCAGTAAGCTTCATCCTAAGAATCCTGTTGTCCCATCTCCCAGATCACCATGGAGAAAGTACAACGTGGTAAAGAATATCGTCGACAGTCCGTCACTTCAACCTAAACTCCAGTATTTGGATGGTATGGCAAAAGCCCTCCGAAATTTTGTCGTGGGTGCTCCGGTAAGGATCAAGAACAGAGAAGTTGTTGAAGCTAACTCTTTAGTAGGACTTTGTGCGACTTAGAGGTCCAGGAGACTTTTATTTGGCATCAAGAGTTGAATCAGGATTTGAAAAATCAAGACTGTAAGCATTCTAATATTTCCATATTTTCTCATGCTGAACCATGCATTACAGATTGAATGCACTAGCAGCTGTTAATGATTCAGCTACCCAATTGTTTGAACAATCTGCTTTATTCCCAGCTCCCGTTGCCTCCGTCGTGGAGGGACCCAATGCACCAAAGAAAGGTCGACACCCAGGTTATGCTACAGAAAAGTCGATAGATGGAAGGCCAACCTATTATGCCGAAGTGGGTCCAAAGGGAGTTGTTACTTTTGTTCCGGCGAAAGAAACAGCATCCCCTTCCACCTAATGGCTAGTGACATTTATGTACATTATTTTTCCTTCTCTTTTTCTATTACAAGCTTTTCCTTTTCCTGCGTTAGAGCAGAACTTTTCAAAAATGCAAACTGTGTTTTCAACTTGGCTTGAATTCCTTGTATGAAACCACGGCAGGCATCAAGACACTGTAGCTGGAGCTTTGCTCGGTCAAGGTCAAGTCCAGTTCAATGGAGGCATGTGTGTTTTTCAGTTTATGTTGCAATGGCTTAAACACCTATCGCAAAGGGTTTAGTTGGTATTGTTTTGGCGTAAAAAGCAGCGTTATACCTTGCTTGTTATCCCTCGCTTTCCTTCTGTCTTATTCATCTCAATGACCTCATGATGTGTCATTCCGATTAGCTCAGTAATTATCTTTCTCGAAAGCATTTGTTACACATCCTTTCCCATAACTTTTCGTATTTTCTTACTTTGTTTCCAAAGACTACCAAAATCTCGTCACTGCTGTCGAGCGTCTGGGGGTCCACCAAATGTACAACAAGATGAAAACCGCTAACAGGCGTTAATTTCAGAGTGGATAGTTTTCGCGCCTTGGCTTCGACCGTGATTTGATCGGATACAGAGTCGATATTTTTGTTGTTTTGTATAGCTTTTAGTATCTCTTTCACGCGTGCCACAGAGAAGGCTTTATTCTCATCTGACTGCGTGCCCACTTCTTTCTTCACAACAGGCTCTTCTTCTCCGTCTAAAGCTCCCCAGACGCTCGTTCCAACCCAGTCCAAATCTGCACTGTCGTCTTCTTCCGGAGAAAGATAAGCATTTTGTTTGTGCATAGGTTTCTCTATGGTCAATGGCGGTGCTGGTGTTGTAGGTGTCACAACGGGTGCTGATGTAGACGGTTCATTCTGTTTTTCTTGATATGCATATTGGGCGGCAAAATTTCTAAAATTTGATTTAGGTGCTTTTGACAAGCTATCATTATTCATGGATGTTGATGTCAAACGGGAGGTGGAAGACCGAGTAGGTGTGGAGGAAAGAGGAGAAAGATCGTTAAGGTCCACGACTGAAGGTGGTGAAGGTGCTCTTGTAGTAATTTGTTCTGCCAGTCGATTTGTTCGTAGCTCGACCGTTTGCATGGCATTCTCAATTTCATCTAGTTCTTCCATGTCTGCCGCGTTCAGTTCATCAAATTCATCATCGACTTCCATTGCTGTTTGTTGTTCTTGTCGTGTACCATGTGTTACTGGACGTTCTTGATTATTAGGCCGTTGTTGAGCATCTTGCGGTAACCTATTAGAGAAAGGTAAATTCTAATCCTATCACGATGTTTCTTCCGTTAAACATACCTTAAGCGAATTTGAAGCCTGCGCTTAAGCTCTGCTCTCATGTTGCCTTGGTATAATGCCGGTACCTGACCACCAAGAACCTTGACTTTGCTTGAATCTAGGAGCAACACACCTCGGCGCACTTGACAATTCATTATCAACAACTACACAGTCAAATATGAGTACATGGGTATTGATGGTCAATCCATGCTTCGTTCTTTTTGCGTACTTTGCAACCGAAAGGAGTGTTCATGTTTAATTCTGGAATACGCTTGAACTCCAAAGCTTGTATCTCCTTTGTCCCGTCCGTTAACGTCCAGCGTAACATGCCTCTCTGGAACCTGACTTCGTCGTCCTCTTCCCGCGAGGTATACACGTGTCTCACGGTGGTAACTGTTGACAAACTGTCAAGCAATGAATGCGCTGAATGGCTAATGTCTATGGTATCTTGGATCTGTAACACGATCCCCGTCTGTCGAAACTGTGGTGCTGGAAATGCATCCAGAGGCTGTTGACCATAATCTTCTGGCAAGATCGGTTTGGAGGTCAAGCGCATGTCCTTGTTTAGAAAGTCGTCTAAGAGTGCTGCGTACAAGAATTCGCGATCGCTGTTGTTGGATGCCACAGAGGCCATCCGCTCGGCATACCATTGTTGTAGATACTCCGGTCTTATACGAATAGCACTGCGATCTTCGAGAAGGCGCAAAAGGTTGTAAGGCGTGTTACCATGACTTGTCATATGAATGCAGTTGAAGATGCCTTGAACAATAAAAGCGTCACCTAAAAATTAAGGCCCGCTTATTCTAAGGTACGTGGAGACGAGTTCTATGAAAGGGATTAAAGGGAAAAGTTTGAATAGAAAGAGGAAGGATTCGGAAAAAATTACAGACATAAACGATGGAAGGGGACAAGCAGACTTAAGGATATCATGAGAACACTGCTCTTATGTTTCCAAACATGACAATTTTAGGATATAACTTGTCTAATTCAAGGTTATGTAACATCTATATCCTATATGTAGTATCTGGAAATTCCAATTCAGCGTGTGCCAAAAGTTCGCCTTGTGATTTGTGGAAGTTTTCTTCTGACAACAATGTCGGCTTGACAAGATATGCGCACATCTTTCTGTCAAGTTAATTATTGATTGATTGAGCGCTCAACGTCGAATAGAAACCTCGTCACTCTTTCTCAAGGCATTGAAGCTACCAATTGTTCTCATCTTGCAGCCCGTTTGCTTTCAACTTTTTGTCCTTGATGTCTTTACTACGTTGCCTCAATAAGTTTACGGGTTTATGGTCCATGAAGAATGCATAGCATTTATCGTGCTGACATTTTTAGATGATTGTGCCATGAACATGCTGGAGACTTCCGATTTTTTTTTCTTTGGCTGGCTACAGATATCGTCTTCTTTGGTAAATTAGAAAAGGAGAAGGCAAGAATGGATGACCAACCAGCAAATGATCTTCAGGTGATACCTTGCCGGGAGAAGTTTCCCCCGTCCAAGGACCTTTCTGCATTTCGATCCATTTACTGATTTCTATAACACAAAAAAATAAAAAGTGAATATCGTGTGCGGACAGGATAGAATGGGAAGGAGTTTGGTTTGCTTTTGCTGAGTAGTTTGAATTGCAGGAGCGAATCTGTGCGGATCAGATAAGCTAATTATCAGGATAGATGAGCTGAATTCTGTCCTTTCGATTGATCTTGATGTACCTTAAACGACAATGATTATAAAAGCGTAATAAATAAGCAAGAGAAAGAAACGCTCTCAAGTTTCGCGGAGTCCAAGGCATGGTAGCGTGGGGAAATGCAAAGTGCACGTTCAGACAAGTCATCGTACCCGTTCTCGCTCTCCAATTTCCCACACTTCCACAAATGGGCTCCCCACTGAAGGATACATTGGTCTCTATGTATCATTACTTATCTAACACAGCAATAGATAAATCAGTCTCTGTCATCATAAGCTAACTAAAACCTTTTCTATCCATTGGTATTTTGATAGAATAATATTCCTTCTCCTTTGATTTATTTGTGTTTTTCATAGATGAGATGCTTATGAATTCTCATACTTTCTCTTTCTCTCTCTGTGCGTGTGTGTGTAGCCATGTGAAAAGCGGGGCGGGGCTTCAACTCTTCCGAAGGATTTGTGACTGTTTCGGCTTCAAATTTTTTCTCCCGTGCTTACCCGCGCCTTCAGCGTGTCGTTTTTGGGTAGGGAAAGAGAAGGGGGGTGAGGAAACACCGCCAAACCAAAGGGTAAAAAAGCCTTCGGGGCGAAATTAAACGGTCCTTTTTTCGACTTACATAAAGGTAAAAAAAATTAGGCTTACAGATCCAAAAAGGGCTTGTGAACGAAACAAACCGATAACCTTCTTTTTCCTTCTCTTTTTCCCCTTCAGTATAACCATGTTCAGACCCTTCTCTGCTTTGGCTTCCCGTGCTTCTTTGGTAAAATACCGCTACCTTCCATTCTTCACCTTCTTATCTGCTTCTTTCTAGGCTGCTCGTCAGACCACTCAGCAGCAAAAGCGCTTCCTCAACATCCACGAATATCTCTCCGTTGACTTGTTGAGAAAGTACGGCATCAACGCTCCTCGTGGCCAGGTCGCCAAATCCCCAGAGGAGGCTTTCGAAATCGCAAAGAGACTCGGTAGGAAAACTGAAAAAAATAGTTGCCATCCCAACAAAAAGAAAGGACTTGCAGCTCACAATCACTTTACTCCATCCCCACATCATCAAAAGGCTCCGATGACCTCGTCATCAAGGCACAGGTCCTGGCTGGTGGTCGTGGTAAGGGTACATTCGAAAACGGCTTCAAGGGTGGTGTGAAGACCTTCTCTACGTATGTCCTCTAGAATGACAAAGAAATAATGGGGAAATATTAACATCACTTCCTTTTTGACATTAGTCCCGAAGAGGCTCAGTCCCTCGCCTCCAAGATGTTGGGTCAAAAGTTGGTCACCAAGCAGACTGGTGCTGCTGGCAAGATCTGTAACGCTGTCTACATCTGTGAGCGCAAATATGCTCGTCGTGAGTACTACTTTGCTATCTTGATGGACCGTAAGGCTGCTGGTCCTGTTGTGGTTGCTTCTTCCGAGGGTGGTGTTGATATCGAAGGTGTCGCTGCTTCCAACCCTGAGGCTATCATCACCTTGCCCGTCGATATCAAGACCGGTCTGACCAAGGAACAAGCCTTGGATCTCGCTAAGAAAGTCGGCTTCAGCCCTGCTGGTGTCGACGCTGCCGCTGATACATTCGTCAAGTTGTACCAACTCTTCATCGAAAAGGATGCTACTCAGGTCGAAATCAACCCCTTGTCCGAATCCAACGATCACCAAGGTAACGTTCTTGAGCATAAATTCTTGATGATTTCAAATGTGGTTCATAACACGTTGGCTTTTCGTTTCTTTTTTGTCTAGTTCTCTGCATGGATGCCAAGGTAACACGAGATAGCATTGGCTGGCATGTGGGTTTAACTGATGACTGACGTATGTTGGAATAGTTGAACTTTGATGACAACGCAGAATTCAGACAGAAGGATGTCTTTGATCTCCGTGACTTCTCCCAGGAAGATTCCCGTGAAATTGCTGCAGCTAAGCACAACTTGAACTACATTGGTTTGGATGGCAGCATCGGTTGCTTGGGTAAGTGGGCATTTAAACTAGTTGCAGATCAGATGTGAATATATCGGATGGTTGACCTGGCTTTTCTCCTAATAGTCAACGGTGCCGGTCTTGCCATGGCTACTATGGATATCATTCAGTTGCACGGTGGTAAGCCAGCCAACTTCTTGGACGTTGGTGGCAGTGGTAAGTGGTGGTCAAAGTTATTGTCTCCTGTGGGGAAACAGTTGTCTTATGCTTGAATGTTTTGCACAGCTACCCCTGAAGCTGTCAAGGCCGCTTTCGAAATCATCACTTCCGATCCTCATGTATGTCCATGAACAGATGGAGAATGCCATTGAATGCTAATCCCTGTTGAACAGGTCACCTCTGCCTTCGTTAACATTTTCGGTGGTATTATGAGATGCGATGTCATTGCACAGGGTATCATTGCCGCTGCCAAGGACTTGGATCTCCAGATCCCCTTGATTGTCCGATTGAAGGGTACCAAGGTTGATGAGGCCAAGAAGCTTGTAAGTCCTTATGCCTATGAATCCGTAAAGGATAGAAGATTAATCTTTGGCTTTTCTTCGTTGTCTCTAGATTGCTGACTCTGGTCTCCGTATCTTTGCCATTGACGATCTTGACCTTGCTGCCCAGAAGGCTGTCAAGTTCTCCAAGATTGTTCAGATGGCCAAAGAAGCTAACATCAACGTCTCTTTCCAGTAGACTAATTTCTGTACTTAAACTTTTTAAAATCTCATTGAAAGACGCATTATAAATGAAGTAACATTTGGCATAAAGTTCGAACAAACAAAGAAATTCTCAAAAAGTGGCGTTCTACTTTCATTTCTCTTATTCTGTATGCTGGTATGGCCTACCGCTTAAATGATGATGGATCACATAGCCCGCTTAGATCGAATGATTGAATGCAAATTACCAGCCTGCCAGTTGATTTTCTTTGAAAGTGAGGCAAGGACGGAGGCGTATAATCGAACGGGAACTTACGCTGTCTGACGTTCTTTGCTGCGTGTAGAAACCTCCTCTATTGTTGTGAACGAGAGGAAAGGAAGCCCACTTTTTTATTTATGACAGATTCTGAGCAGACGTTGGACATTTTGTACAACTGCATATGATCATCAATGTTTTCTGTTAGATGCTCCTTTTGATATGACCTAGAACGATGAACGTAGCTTTTGTATCCAACATCGGCGTGTTACCATAAACGGGATTGCTTTCTACTCCGCTACTTCTAAAACACAGATAGTGAACTTTATTTGCATTTCCTTAAGAACGGTTAAAATCGACCTATAGTCAATAAATGGAATCGTAATAAACGCGCCCTCGAGAAAAATTTCAGGCTATCATAGCTACCGAGAAGAATGGCAACCATTCAAACAGTGCAATTGTTTGTCATCATTGGCTGTTTGAGGATCCATTATTCAGTGAACCTAAATTTACGACATATAGAGTAGCGATGTTCTATGAATATGACAAGTGAACAATATACATATGTATGTTTTATGGCTTTCTTCTGTTACTCGCTGCCTGTCCATGAACAAGAAATAGGCAATAAACTGTACTAGAGTTCATCGACATATCGATGACCCTGCTTAGTCTTTGGAGCGTTCTGTTGAGTATCGGCAGCAGGCGACGATGCTCGAGCTGCCACCTTCTTTCGGAGCTGATGAATCTGTTCGTCATATCTCTCCCATTCGGGCACCTGACGCCTTGCGCGATCCAGTTTTGGTTCCTTGGTCATCGGATTGTTGCACTACATATCGTTATCAGTATATCTAGATGCCTTGGATACTCTGATCGAAACTTTACCAAATCAATGGTTTTTGCCTTCTTCAAGCTTTCATCGCTGCACCAAGTTTCACACCACAACCATTCTTGGGGTAGAGAGTAAATAGGAACAATATGCTGCATATTGTTCGGAAGATCCTGATCCAGGTTAGCCAACGAATTCGGGTCCGCGCTAAGCTGTTGGTACTGTGCACGAAGACGGTCTCCAGCAGCCAGCTCACGGAAGCGGACAAGGTCCACGACGTACAAGGCACTTTTTTTTTCCATTTGGGAAAATCGCTTTCAGTTACCATCTACATTAACTTCTCTCTTTACCTAATATGATAGGGTTTATCTTGCAAATGGTCCTTCCAGTAACCCTGCGTCCAAAATCGGAAACCATCCATTTCGGTGCGGTCGCTGCAGAACGGTGTATAACCGTAGGGTGCACCATGAAGATCCATATCTACGAGTTCTTTCATGTCTGCTCGGACAATCTTTAATGGGCCAGACGGGTTTAAATACCATAGCAAATATCTACAGTTGACATACCTGATCAGCATCCACGAAGATGACCTTTTCCAGATCAAGAGGGAAAAGTACGTCCAAAAACAAGACTTTGTAGCTACACTTATTCGGTAAGTTTTTGCATCATCCTGTTTGCCTATAAACAGTACCCCCATATCGTCCGCTGCTTTTCTTTTTGTGCTCTTAACCAGGAAGGCCATTTGTACGTCACCATTTCATAATCAAAACCGTACTCTTTAGCCATCTCGGGAACAAAGTTCTAGACATCATTTTAGTATTCTCAGCAGCAAACCGCATGTTTCCACCTTAAAGGACGGCGACAGGAAGTTTTCAATAAACCAAAACTTCACAGTACTCTTTGTGTGCTCCATCACGGAAGCAATCATAATCGACATGAAACGCTCATATAATTGACCAGAAGCCACCGAGAAAATATTGATATCCGCCTGTTTGGGAGCGTTATGGGTCACTGCTTGTTTCTCGTTGTTCCCAAACCATCTAGGACTCCCATAAGTTTCATGTCCATTCTTCTGAATGAGCTTCACTCCTTACTTGTTCGTTAATGAAGACCAGAAACCGTCTTGATCGTTATTCTGCTTTTCTCCTTCTAGCAAAACGTCTTCATTTTCCATACCAGGATTCTTTTTCACTTGTGGGAAAATCGTAAGACCTTCGAAGGACGTCAAAGCCAGGGCCGTCTTCTGATTCCCCTTTTCCCATTTTCCAGCTGTCCCAATATTTTCTATATGATAGATCTGATTCGATCTACCCTCGCGTAGCGCAAGGTTCCATACACCAGGAGAAGCCCTTAGCTGGAAATAGCCAAGGTTAGCCATGACAATGGTATCTGTAATGGCTGGATTGGATTCTGTTCCAAGCACAAACTGTAATCCTCGAGGAGCTCCTTGCGTGGTTGAATCCATGCAGTGACCTTCGATCAAGATATGCTCCAGCTCGTACACTGCTGACACTGATGAATGTTCATCCAACATGTTCAGCTTGACATTATCCAAATCCATATTAGCTTCTTTGACTGCTACGTGCCACGACTTGATAGTATCAACTCCAAGAGTATATAAAGCATCGGTTGGTAAGTCAGCAAAATAAGCTGCAGGCGCCTCTAGAGCACCAGTAACAGCGTCGAAATGGAGCTCAGGGTCGACCACATATCGATAAAACCGTTTGAGCGGAATTTCCTCCAGATGTGTGTGCGGATTCAAGTATATTTCAATAAAAACGCCGTCTATAGTCAACACTTTCTCTAATAAAACCGACCATTTCTGTGCAGTCTCGCTCAATGGATCCAAAATAACGCCAACCTCAAGGAAAGCATTGTTACGGTCACCAAAAGTGATTTTCGTCTGATTGCTTGTCATGGACTTATAGCTACGTAAACGAGCTTTTGACTGGGAATCAAACATGGTTTTTGGCATGCTTGCTTTATCAGATTCAAGGATTGACATCGACTGCATAATCATGTCTGAAAGCAATCCATTCTCCACAACTACACCTGTTTCTTCCAGAGCTCTTCGAACAGGACCAAGTCTCATTTCAGCTTCGTATTGGTACAGTGAGTCGAAGTTTTCTTTGGTAAAATCAAGGTTCAACGGAAGGGGGCCTATTATCTGACACCTTATGTTAGACTGTACAACAGTTCGAATCCAATCAACTCACTCTTCCATTGATGACAAGGCCATGGAAATTATGCTCTAGTCCGCCCATAAGCAGATCCTCCCTAAATTGCTGCCATTCCTTTCCTCGAATACTAGCCGCTTCTACTATTGGCGACCCAGGGACTAACGGCTTCACTTGTTCCACGAAACCGATTTTTTCTGATTCCGTTTCCGATGCAGCCAAAAGCAATTCTTCAATACGGGATAAAGTGACGGTTGTTTTCTCGTAGATCTCCATGTATAACAGGTCGGAAAACGTCGCAGAACTATGGTCACTAGATTTATCGATGGGGTTATGGATAAACGAGAGGCGCACTTTATCATTTCCATGCTATATCGGTCGTCAGTGGTGATGTAGACTTTCCTTTCTTTGTTTCGTCTTACAGTAAAAGCCAACGCTTCTAAGGCAAGTTTGATACCACCCGCGCTGTCAAAATCAGTAATAACCCATATATTTGTGTCTGCCTCTATCTTTCCTTCTACCGCTACTACAGAGTCAGTACTCTCGTCTTCAGTCCTATGGCCTTACCATTACTTAAGTACTTCAGATTATCTAGTTCAACATGATGCTCATGCACTGTAAGCATGCGAAGAGGACGATTCTCGGATACTGTAATATAGGGATTGCGTGAACGAGCAACGTAGGGCTGCGACAGTAAATGCTCGTAAATGTCACCGTTCGGTGATAATTTTCCAAAGTACAGCTGAAGATATGTACGTCATTAGATCGTTGCAAGTACGTTTTAGACCTACGTCTCTGGCAATAATCTGATTTTGTTCCTGCAATGCATTCATCAATACATGCTTCCATGGCTAATAATCAAACAGTTAGATATGACCACTGAAGCTGCCAGATATTTGCCTTTTCGCTACTGGATTCCAGTAGCTTTCCATTCAAGAACATAATACCCTCATCTTCTCCAAATATTCCCATACGTTTCAAAAAATCTCTGATATTGCTCTCGTAAGCGACTTCTGAGCTTAGAAGTGAGTCGAGATCTGAGGATAGCTTGTCCTCTGCAGCAACGAGATCATCAAACGCTTTCTTCACCATCGCCTCAGAAGCATGATTGAGACCCGACTCTTGCAGTTGCTCATGTATCTAAGGGGTGTTATGCTACTGTTAATAATCCAGTCTTGATTATCTCTATGTACCTTACCTTGGCCAGAAATTTCATTCCATGTGCTTTACCATGTTCAGTCACCAAGTGATTCAAAATCTTTGCGGCAATTGTTTCTACAAGTACTACCATGAGTATCGCGTGCACCTGCAGAGGCATATATACAAACCAGCACTGTGGTGAGAGCCAACGATAGGAATTATTCCAAAACGGATCGGTGTACCACCCTTCACCATAGCTTGAACATCCTCCTGGATTCGTAACAATGAGCTAGCAGAGGTAAGATTTTCAACCATAAGGAGATTGTAAATATTCCGTTTGATAGCTCGTAATTGCCCGGGATATACTGGACGCAGAAGCTAGAAGGATTATAATGTTTAGTGATACATGTAGATTCTACCGAGATACTTACATCAAACAAATTATTGCTCCATCCTTTGTAACGCTTATCCTTTTCCAAGTCGTTCCACCAAATAGTCATCTTATTGTCGCTTGGATCCCGCACATCGTACACATCATCGACAGCAGATGCACCAGATTCGTTTTCTGACAATGCTGGATGAGTTAAAAGGTCGATTGCCTGTCGTTTGCTCAATCCAACTTTTTCCAACGAATCAATGAGACGACCCTCTCGCTGCAATATACGGAGAAGACTAATTCGAATAAATCAGACGACGTAGACCACGACACTTTATACGATGAGCTTACTGAAATGGATCCATCTGTTCCGATTCCACAAGCAAACCATTGAACCATATCGCATTCATTCCGGACTGAACAACCGACATTTGGTTACGCTTAATTTCCTCTTCATATGGTTCTTCCAATTCCACTTCACTTAAGCTCTTAGCATATTTGGGGAAATCTTGTGAAAGTTGAGACAACACAGTAAGCGGATCATTGGAAACGGCAATTAATTGTGCTGCTTTTAGTCCGAGTTCTAAACATCATTGCTTAGTATCTGAACGCTCATCGTCTTTCATTCTGACCCTGTCCTGGTACCTTTGATTTCCGTCGGTGTTAGAGGCTCAATAGCTGGACTCACATTCTCGAATAATGTTTGGCCAAGCTTTTGCGCGGCATTGGACACCTTATGCTTCGACGTGCCATGCTGTTCTGTTTACATGACATATATGTAAGCATTCTTTGTCACGGCAATCGTCATTTTCTTTTGCCAGCCACACATTACCCTCTGCAGCTCGATCATCAATTACAAGATAATCCGTGTTTTTCAACGCGAGTTCAACACCATATCCAGAAAGATACAATGGCTTCTGGTCGTCCAGATCGCTGGATGGTTTATACCGAAGAACATAATTAATGCCATGCTTTGTCACGAAAGACTTAAGGTTGCTGTGAAAGTTGGCAAATAGTGTCGAGAAGGCATTGGTATAAAGAATCACTGTTTTGCCCCCATCCATTCCCTTTGGACGTAAAACATGATCAAATGGAAGTAGTGACAAGTCATCTTCTGAGGTCGTAAGGGCTTTAATGCGTTCCTCTAGCTGTGTGACATCGCAGATTTGGACCTGATCTACTTGGGCCCATACAGAGCAGTCGGGGTCATAGCTGTCAATGATAGGTATCACGGTCTGGTTGTAAAGTTGATGGTATGCTTCAATTCGGGGTGCTGCAACATGCAAAGCCATCCCAAGCTTCAAGATATCCATGTTGCGTTGCGTTGCTATATGGCCCCTGTGGGTCAAAGCATTCAATGCATCTTGATACATCTGCTTTGGCGACCCGCGTGAGATCGCCACCAGGTCGTCGATTAATTCAAAGTAGGAAGTGTCGTTCTCAGCGGCAGCAACCTCTCTGTCATGACCCAGTTAGAATGCTCATATTTCCCTTACTTCATTTGCTCTCATTGGACTTACGCGATCTCGACTAGCATGTCCGATGCAGGCCATGGTGCAACGAGTGTCAGATCAACAGGAGGCGATGGTGTTGTGTTTGCTAATACGTTATGTAGTAAACATGTCCCCAGTGCTGCTATACCGAGGACAAAGGTTCCTGTCCTGGTCATCTTGGAGAAAACTCACAAAGCGTTTGGAAACACTCTGAAGGCAGTATCGATGGCACGGCGGTCATTGAATTGAATTGGACGGAGAAGTTGCCAATCGGAGCCTTCCACACGGCAAATGCGTTGTTTGCCATCCATCGCATATGCAGCACGCGTTACAGATCAACTTGTAATTTAGTCATTATCGCTAACAAAAACAAATTACAGATTGAGGGAGATTTACAGAGATTTTGCTAAGGGGAAATAAGGAAAATAGGCTAGTACAAACACATCGGATTGCATCCGAAGCGATTGTACAGTCTTTCCGGAAAATAATGCTATCTTGCGGTGCTAATTGATAGCGTGATCGTTAGAAACCAATCTCCGTACAAGCTTTCGTATTTTTGTATATATTGCAGATGCATGAATCTTTTGTCATGTATATTTTCGTCTTCACACTTCAATTAAAATTGTTCATGCATCGTATATGGTTTAGGGGCGATTCTGGTTAAGGTGTTGTCAGATTGTTAGAAGGGTGCGTAAAATGTTTCAATTCAAACTTTTAACAGCACAATAACTGTCAGCGTCGAACTTAGTTTTGCCAACAGTAAATATATGTAATTCCAGACACGTATTAGTATCACCTTTTCCCAAAGAACTAAGTTTTTCTCGTAAGTTTCATCTTCTGCATACCAATTAAATTCGGACCGAACAGATAGCCATGACTATCAAAGCCCGGTGTACTGTCGATATCAATTCATCTGTTGGATATCCATTTGGTTATGCTATCCTTAGCCAAAGTTATAAGTCCAGTTTGCAGTACGTACCTGTTTAGTTAGCTGAGAAGATGCACTAGGTATATATCGGCTCGGAAATTCATATTCTAATCTTTGATCTATCTGAACCCCGATACAACGTTTGTTTGTACAAATCATCACGGCATACAACGTATATGTTACAAATTCTCTCTTCAAAACGAAGGTGTATGTTTTTGGTTGCTGTAACGGGGAACGCTCGTTTGTCTTCATCGCACACTGCAAATTACGGTTTTCCGGATGAAGATCAATGTTCTTCATACTTTTCATTTATTTCGCTAAATAGGGATTTCTTTGTGAGAAGAAAACACGAACCTCAGTGAATTGTTGTCTCGCTATAGAGATTGTTTATAATAAACAAACCGCTAGTTTCCGCACGTTTTTCAAAACAGGTAATACGCGCGGAAAGACACAAAGGGTAGAGGGCTTCGTTAGATAAGAGAACTAACAGAGAGTTGGGGACCTTGGATCAATGGAAATAATCCATTCATGGTCTTCCTTTTCTTTTCCCTTTTTAACAACAAGACGGTATAAAACAAAGAAAGCCATAACCGCGCTACCTTTCTAACCTATTTACAAGAACAATCGAAACAAGAGAAGAAAATTGTGTAAACCTATCGGACACATCCTTTACGTTTTTCCAGCTCTTTCTTCCCACCACCAAAATTCTTTGTCGACACCGTGGCTTTGAAGAGATGCAGCTATCACATCGTCATAGAGCTGCTCCATGTAATTTGAGGAAGTTTTTTCTTTCGCCGGTTCCTTTGTCCACTCTGAAAAGCAAGCCAACAGTAAATGCTCAGCACATTTTTGGATAGTAGGCGTGGCCGGAAAAAGAATATTTTGATAATCCCAAGCTGGCATGACTGCGCTGGAAACAAGGATTCTGGTGTCTTGACGATAGGTCTCCGTAGGCTTGGTTCCTAACATACTGATGTCTTTGCTAATATTAGGAGCAATAATGTGCGGAGATGATGACACCGATGGAGAAGGAGAGGATGACGGAGAGGGGGAGGGGGAGGACACAGTCTCTGCCATGGAAGACTGTTGTTGAAGCAATTGTCGATTTTGTTGCTTCAGAGAATCAACCTCCAACCGTAGCCGCTGATTTTCATCTTCCGCTGTATCCAGACGAGACATTAAATCTTCAGCATACTTCTTATGCTTATCCACTTGCTGCTCAAGACTAGTGATATATTCTGTTCAGAACCGTCTTAGTGTTTTCATTTCTTTTCTTTCTGATTACATCTACCTTTTCTTCGTACTCTAAAGTTCCGGGCCGATATCTTGTTTCGTAGTTGTCTTCGTTCTTTAGGTGTCAGGGTCTTGATATCCAGACCGTCGGCCTCGGCCATGGCTTCCAAAGAAGGCGTATCTTCCGTAGATCCTGTGGATGCACGGCGACTGGAGTGTGGCTGGGGAGCTGGCGGGGACATCGGCTTCACCAGCGAGTCGGGGGACACCGTGTTAAGGGGTGCCATTAAGGACGATCCCACTTGCTGCTGCTCATGCAGCGCGATGTGTTGCTTGGCCACTTCAATGAGTTGCCTGATCTGTTCATTGGTTGGGATGACAGCATCCTCTTCCATCTTGCAGCAAGGCTCGTCGTCGAAGCCCAGGTGAGCGTGAAGGTTCAAGTCTGTTAGGTCATCGCAGGGTTCGTTGTCCGTGGTGTGGGACTCAAGCCACTCCATGTCAACGATATCTTTAAAATCCATGAGAGATAGAGAACGGAAAGAAAGAGTTACTGAAAGAAAGAAAACAGAAAGGGAGAGTTCAGAGCAAGCCCCTTAATTTTTGTAACGCAAACCTAAAGATGTGACTATGGCTTCACACTATCTGACGATCTTTGAAAACCTTTCATCCTGCATATATGCTTCTTTAAACAACTCAGAGCAAATTGCAAAAGGTAAGTAAGATAGCTTGAATTCGAAAAAACGGGTAGATATATCAACCCATAGCTGATGGTCTAAGATAACGAACTTTTTGAATGACAAAGAACGTTTGAATTTGATGTATCAGAAAACATATTCCACATCCGTAATTTATCTGCAGTTTCCGACACATCAGAGTTTAATATTTGACGTATATAGAGGTCCTGCTCCTGTTCTACAGTGCGATTAATTCGAAGGGTTTGTACGCTTTTAACGCCATGCTTTCGGAATAAACAGGATGTCAGCATCAGCAGCAACTATGGTTTGGTTGTGCCTGTATCTTGTGGATTTCATTGGAAAATAACTGATGCACCTGATACTGTGTTGCCTTATCTTAAAAGAAATGTTCCAATGATTAGAAGTTACCTTAGTAAAGAAGGTTGTTGTTGTCAGAAGCCATCTGATTACCCAACCCGCTTGAATATCATTGGATGATCTTTCCAGACAGCTTTCGGCATTGCTTGAACGGTTACACGCTTTATTAAAGCGCCGTTGCAATTATGGACGCGGAACGATACTTTTGTTCTTTTCCATTAAAACGAATAAAAAATGACTATAATACAAATGTAGAACTAGACCATTACCACGGTCGAGATCCGGATAGTTGGTAGTGCTTTCGGAAACCGGCCATCATACCAGGCCGTTTCGATTTTCTGACTTCGTGCTCGAGTGTCTCAATTCGAGATTCTAGGGATAATATATATCGCTTCACTTCCTCCATTTCTGTCTGCTTCCTTTCTTCATGCAGTTGAAGCGTTTGTGCCTCTCGTTCACGCGCAAATGTCATTTGATCAGTGTATCGGCCATTTAAGGATGCCATTTCCTGTCTTATCGACGCCAAGTTCTGTGTAAGCTGAACGTTTTCTTGATATAACATCTGTACTTGAGCCACAAGCTGTCGATGGCTTGATTCGTCTGCTCGATATAAGGTTTCCTTTCCATTTTCTGCAACCAAGACAGGTTGCTGATTTTCATGTGGGTCATGTGCTTCTATCCGTGATCCCTCTGGTTTTCCTGCGTTACTTTCAATATTAATCTGTTCAGGCTCATCTTTAAAGGACACTGGCCGTTCTTTCAAGGCTTTGCCATCGTCATAATCACGATCAAGAGGACTTGTCGAAGCTTCCGTCTGACTAACCGGCTGTATCACCGACGTTGCCTGTATTTCCTTCTTTGGTAAGCTGTTATTGGCATTTGTAGAAGCAAAGCGTTCTATTGGTTGTGCAACCTTTATATCCTTGCCATCTTCTGCCGTGGATCTGTCCTTCGCCTGCGATGGTACAGAGTGTCTATTATCATCAGGCAGAATTTCATGCGTATCACTGTGATGATCTTCTAAAACTGTGGACGAAACGGATTTCCTTGGGGAGCACGGTGGTTCCGAGGCCGAGTTTCCTGCCTTCTTCCTTTTACTTTTCTTCTTGGACGTTGTTGATGGCGGCTGATCCGTTAGACCCATAGACTTCAATAGCTTATTCTGGCGTTTTACCGCCAAGCTTTCCGCATGCAGACGCATACCTTCTTCTAGAAGTAATCGACCGATAATACATGCAAACTCTTTTCGACCAGTATGGACACCGTCTTCAAATTGACTAAGAAGAGCCTGTCTTTGTCTCACAAGGTCCTTGTGAGACTCAATGAAGGCTCTAACCTCACGTTCTATCGTCATAGCTTCCATCATTTCGCCTTCTTGCATCAGCGCCTCCAAGCAAACCAGTGTAAACTTGCAGAATAGTGTTTCTGGAATGATATTTTGTGTCACTTCGTAATGAAAATGCTGCCGCATGGAGGAATAGTTGTCTTCTATTTTCTTGATCCGTTTCTGGAAGTCCTTTTGTGCAATCATATTTAGTCGACCAGCGACATTAGTTGCAGGGCTTTGTTCATAATCATGCTTCAGTTGTGCAATATCTTCCAGATGACGCTGTAAAAGGGTATCCATCTCGTTCCGAATCCTGTTGACAGCATCATCCACTTCACTTGTAGAATGAAGGCCTTTTAAAGAGGATGAAACCGCTTTACAATTTTCGGTGTGTTTCTCATCTTGATCTTCGTGGGCTGCCATGCGATCGGCCATTTGTTGGATAGTAGGCACCACCAAACCCCATAGTCTTTGGATCAGTGCACAAACCTCAGACAATCGAGAATTACAGAATGTATTCGTAAACTGCTTTGCAGAATCAACCAATCGGTCCAAGTGACAGTAGAAAACTTTATCTAACTGCCCTACAGACGCGGATCTTTTGTTTTTGAATCGTGCCGATTGCGCTTTCCAGTAATCCTGAAAAATTGAGAGCTTTTGTCCAGCGGCAAAGTTATCTATCAATTCCTGGCAGCCTCTGCCCATCAGCTGGATTCTCTCTTTTTCAAGGGCCAAAAGTCGTTCCAAAAACTCAGAAAAGGCGTGCCAAGAATTGTCCAGAGCTTTTTCAAGTTCTCCAAACGTCTCCTTTATCGCGGCATCCATTTTCTCGTTATAAATAACTCGTTCAATTTCCAGTTCTGCTGGTGACCGATACGCAAAATTTGTATGGTTACATGTTGGCTGGGCATATGAAATCAACACATCGTCTGTCAAATTTTTCAAGAGAGGAAACGCGTCGGATGGTAAATACAATGCCTGCCGTTCCATAACAAGCGGATCAAGCAAGTGAACTGGGTCGCTTGGATCTTGTTTTAACGGTATAGCATCCGGATACGAATTGAATTCTAGCGGCTTAAAGAAGGATGGCAAGGATAACTGGCTTGGTAGGTTTTGCCATGCCATGCACACTTCCAATATATCTTGCATTAGCGTCATGCTGTTTGGATTCTCTTCCAATAATTTCTCGAACTGATCAGTTAGCTTGGGAGATCTCTCTTTGCGTCGTAAGGTGCGTCCATTCTGCGCTTTGGATGCATCACATTCTGTTGATTGCACATCATCCTGTGTTTTGGCGCTCCATACAAAGTGCTTTTTATGAATATACTGGGCCCAATCGCGGCAATAGTAACAACGTAATTCTGGATCGCATGGTCGGAAACGGGTAAGTTCTTTGGAGACCGCGCTTTGTTGGATCCTCAACACTTCGATCGAGTGATCCATATTCGTTTGCCTCCCCTCGAATACCTGCCACTAAGAAAAAGTTCCAAACTTACAAAGTCAGACAAGCAAAGTATTCGATTGGTCCGCTTCTTCTGTGTTGAAAAGGCCAGAAAGTGAGTGACAGCGTTATCTTGCCAACTCACTGCAACTGGAGTAATTTGTACCAACTTGCTTACTATAATTACTGCTCACTTAGTTAAGATTTCGTACTCGAGAATGGCATTGAAGGGACATTTTGTTTTTCATTTTTCTGTAATGTCTTTCCTTTTTTTTATGATCCTTCCTGTTTTCTCAAAATAGATACATACACCGTTTGCTGAGCTTGATCCAGGAACTAATTCTTAAATATGATATGAAAGTTCATATGTGTAATTGGCTGCGACAAATACTCACAATGCTCCATCAGAAATATGTAGAAGTCCCATTATCTCCGCGGCTAAGAACAAGGTACAGTACGTTGGTCGATCTGTCAAACCTGATGAGAATAGTACCTTTTCCATCTTACGCAATAAAAGCAAATGGTCATTGTAAAAAGAAATGACTATTCACGTATAGGGTTTTGGTAGCGCGGGAATAGAACGTTGATGCACGTTATTGAGATGCCAAAGCTTGTATGACAATTTTTTGGACATGCGACGTTCGACTTTTTGAGAATACGGCCTTCAGAATCGAGAAAGTGGAGTATTGATCCTGATCGGAAATGATATCGTTTTTTCAGAAAAATATCTAAAGATATGGGTGGATTTTCACTCGTTGGTATCACCTAATATTATTTAAAAAACCAGTAATAGAAAAGAATAACAATCACTACAATAAAAAACATTAAGTAGCACATGGTTGCCCCGGATTCTTTTGATGCCATCACTTGGAACTTATTCATGGTCTTGCTTAAAATAAGCCCTGTGTTTGAGAATTGATCGTTCTAGGCAGTAACAAGTTCCGGAGATAAGCGAGAAAGTGAATGAAAGAGAAAAGAGATATAGGTAACGTATACTTTCACATACCATGGTCTCTAACAGACTGTTTCCGGATCGTATTTCGTCTCCGATTTTGCCAGTAATCTGAGAATTGTTTTAGAGTTTAGGGACAAACGAATCGTAGTAGCCATTCTCTTCTTACGTTCTTCAACACTTGTACTTTGGCCGATAAGCCATTTATCCTTTCAGCACTCTGGCTTTCCATATACTCAAGATCACCGTCATCCATATGTAATCGAACAGGTTGTGAATGGTTATCGTACTGAGATGGGGATGGTGTGGAGGAAGACCTAGATGTCTCTCCAAGAAGAGCTGACCGATTGTGTAAATGTTGAAAAGACCTATTTCCCCCGGTAGATGACGAAAAACTTTAAGTTCGCCATTTCTCACTGTATGTCAACAACCTTACACTTCTTGACCCAAACTGTCGAGACATCGTAGGGAATGAAATGGAGTAAGAAAGGTGAACTTGGCAAGTCCAGTCACATCAAGCGAACGCAAAAGGACATGTGCGCCAGATCGATTCGGGGATTAAAAAACGTCGCTCTCTTTGAACTCTCCGAACTCACACTGTTTTTTCATGCGTGGCCTCGTCGTATTCGCTGGCTCCTCTCACCCCGAGTTTGGTGAAGAGATCTGCAAACGACTGAACATAAAAGCAGGGAAATCTTACTTGTCGAAGTTCAGCAACAACGAAACCCAAGTGGAAGTGTATGAATCCGTGCGAGAGCAAGATGTCTTTATTGTGCAATCAGGCTGCGGTCATGTCAATGATAACTTTATGGAATTGCTTGTCATGATACAAGCATGCAAAACGGCATCCGCTAGAAGAGTTACTGCTGTCATTCCATTCTTTCCTTATTCAAGACAAGTGGACGTGCCTTATAAAAGTTCGGGTGCACCGCTGGTCAAACCACCTCCGATGACAGTGCCTTCCACGCCAAAGTCGATACCGACCACTCCTCATCCCATTGAAACACCGAATGAAAATAGCATAAACCAATTTATTCCCAATGATGTAGCTGTACCTCATGACGATGAAGGAGGATATCGACAGTGGGTTGCAAGGTCAGGAACGTTGATCGCCAATCTGTTGACGTGTGCTGGAGCAGATCATATCGTGACCATGAATTTACATGACCCACAGGTAAAAACGGTTAAAAAAGGAAAGCTCGAAAAAGATAAAGCAAAAGAGATGTGGTTCGCAAAATTATGGCGTGCAGAATCAATAATCTCTCGGCATCAAATAGTTCCAAGGATTTTTTGATTGCCCTGTAGATAACCTAAGCGCATTGCCTGTGATGGTTCGCTATATCCAAGCCAACATCCCAAATTATCAAGATGCGGTCATTGTTTCGCCTGATGCAGGCGGAGCAAAAAGGCAGGTTGGCATATGATTCGATGCTTAGCACTAACAACTTTTTGTTTCCTGATTATAGAGCTTCCTTCGTGGCCGAAAATTTAAGCATGGATTTCGCCCTAATTCACAAAGAACGACGGTCATTAAGTGCGCCTTTAAAACCAGATTTGATGCTTGTAGGCGATGTGTGTGGCAAAATATGTATCCTTATCGATGACATTGCTGACACATCGTTCACCATCACCAAAGCTGCGAAAATGCTCCATGATAATGGCGCCACAAAGATTTACGCGCTGATTATACACGCTATCTTGAGCGGTGATGCCATTGATCGTATTAACAATAGCCACCTGGATAGCGTCATTGTAAGCAATTCGATACCCCAAGACAAACACACACGTGCGTGCAAGAAGATAAAGACTCTTGATGTTGTACCGATATTTGCCGAGGCAATACGACGTATCCATAACGGCGAGAGAGTGAGTGTACTTTTCGATCCAGGTTATGATTTCTTTTAGCGTTAGTCGTACGGAGTGAATAAAGCTACAGTAATGTTGCATGCATGTATTGTGCACTATATAAAAATAATATATGCCAATCTCGAGGCAAAAAAAACAACGCTATGTTTCATATGAGTACCATGAATATGAGCCATGTATCCGCCATAGCTTTAAACTGTTGTCGACAGGTTCCGTTTCCATGACATCATCTGCCTCATCATCACTGCTTCCATCATTATATTTTCTTTGACCAGAAGTCGTTGCAATGACCGGGATTATAGGATTAAATGTTGCACAAGTGGCGATATCTATGATTCACTTCATTACAACCAAGGCATACTCCTCTGGCAAGCCATCATGCACATACCTCGATGAGCTTCAAATGACAGCAAGCAGCGATCTCTTGCATAGTCGTTGTCCTCTTCTCCTACTTTTATATCGTAGAACGTAACATATCCATTCTATGTCAAATAGGAGCGTTTAGCTACAAAAAGACCGTTTTATAATTTATATTACCTGATCTGACGCCACCAAAGTAGTTCCAGTAGCATCTATATCAAATGAAATTCGTTGATTTGTTTTTCCTATACGAGGAATTTCATAGAGAACATTGGCAGTATTGCGAATATCCCAACATAAAATACTGTTCGCTTGCCGCGATGCAGTAAATAACAAACTGCCGTCGAGCGAGAATCTCACTTGAGTTACACCACCTTCAATCCCGGTCAGCTTCAAACAAAGTTCGTTATTCGTTTCATCGTATATTCCAACAGTCTGACTGTAGGATCCAGCGGCATACAGCCCGGAATAATCAGGGCTAAAGTCCAAACAGGAAATCAAACCTAGGCGTCTTTATCAGCACAACTAGACAGGGAAAACAGGAAGAGGCTGCAAACCTTTTTGGCCTTGCTTACTCCTTCGTTTTGGCACAGTTGGAACCTTTTGAGATTCTTGACCTGGTCGTTGCGTGTCAAAGATTTCAATCATATTGTTATATCCACAATATATCCTATCAAGATCAGAATGAGAAAATGAAGCAAACAGAGCTTCTGTACGATACTTGCTTTGATGCATCGAGACTGAAACGAATCACATTCGGACCGATAAACCTTTCCTGATGGTCAATCACGCTATACGATGCACGGACTTTCCCTGTGCCTGCGTCCCATAACCTGACTGGATGATCTCGGACAGAAGTCAAGAAACACCATGTTGCGGGATCTTTAAATATAATAGGATTCTATGAGTAAAGTCTATATTTCTTGTATTGTCCCCTTCTTTTTACCCTGAGAATTCATGGCAGGAAACCACTCAAAGTCATAAACCGATTCGCCTTCCCGAATGCATAATGCCGGTCGCATTTCAAGCGGCTGCAAATTGCTATCTGGATAATTCACGATGAGAACTGTACATGGATCGATAAAGCTTCGTGCTCACCTGTTGCTATATCGTCGTAGATATTGGATGGTCTAATTTATCAAAAATTGGGAATTATGTGAAGTCAGTAAAAGGAGCTAGCTATCGCACTTACAGGTTGAATAATCTCACTATGTCATCGTTTGAATTCGTTAAAAGGCACATGCCATCCGGTGACCTAAAAGATATTGGAACAAATCAGTTTGTAAAAATGTTTCATGATTTACCATTTGGCATTTCGAAAAAAATTATTTCCTTTCGGGATATTGGAGGCTATTGGTTGTTGCTGTAAAAGATGTGTTTCTGTTTCCAATGTTTTTCCGGCGTCCACATTGTATCGATAATAGGTTGATGCAATAAGGGTACAAGGAACCGAAAAATCGTGTATAAAGACACTGGTACCATATCCTTCGACGGCTTCCGCTTTTGAAGCAGTCTCTGCATTTGCGTTGTTCGCGTCTTCTGCAGAGTAATTGATATCGCTTGTATCTGTTTGTCCCACGATAATATTGTCTATAGATGGTCCTGCTTGTACTGCAGGAAAGGTTTGATTAGGAACTGAATCGGCCACGACTTGATCTAACGTGATGCTCGTTGACGATGCTGTCACAGTGACGCTATTTTCGGTTTCTGCCATGGCAATGTCTCGATCGACTTGTTCTTGGCCGCGTTCATTGTGCTGCGAGTAAGAGAAAGAAACGTTCAGAACGTCTTCTCGCTCACTGTGTGATTCAGCATATGCATTTGTGTTTCCATGTTCAGTCATCGATCAAAAAAGAGGAAGAGGAAAAAGGCCGTGACAGGTGTAAGGCTCATTTTCTCAATGTTTTTGTTTATTGCGCATTCATGCGTTACAAAGCTCTTCCTACGTTTGGAAGCAGCAGCACATAGTACTTTGATGCTGGATAAAGGTAGTTATTTAGCCCTAATTATGGGCATTTTTACTATGGAAGGGTTTGCTTAGCACCCATTCTGTCATATAGTGTACGATAACTTTAATTGTTAGGAGAACTACTATTGAAATGACCATCCTTGTTAAAGAAGGAAAGAGCTAGGAATGGGAGGACGATGTTACTTCGCTCCTCTTCCAGTTGTTTCTTATTTCTTTTGGTTCTTTTCGCATCAAGTACTTCATCGTTTGCACTTTATGGTTTTTGTGGCCACATTTTCTTACAGCACAACTGCGGGGGCTAGTAAAACATGCTATCGAAAGCTTAATGTGTCTACAAGAAGACGAAAGTATAGGTCTGATTTCCTAGTTTCTAATGAAGTCATTCCGAGGAATATTTTTATCCGTTCTACAGTTGCTAGTATTCATTGTGGGCATCATTTGTATTCATATTTTGATTATGGACAAAGTTCAGAAGCAGAAAAGATCTTAGCGTATCCCTTCTTTTACATTTGCCATACGTAGAATTATAACACTATATCTTGCTAGTTTCAGTGAGAGATTATAGCTCACGCTGTGAGAGAATGAGAGAAGGCTGCGAATAGGTTTTTTTTTTGGGTTCAATAAGTAGTACTTAGGATAAATTTGGATCATTTAAGAAACGCTTCTTTTCACACAAGTTCAAGTTAGAGATGGAGTCAAATAAACTCTGGAATGGGTCTACTCTAAAAGATATATCAGGGGAATCTCGAACAGTTGATGTATACGTATCCTCAGACAACCTCTGAAAACTTTGACCATTCAGTCATATTCCGTCACAATGCAGACAATATAGAATACTGTCAATCTTGTGCTCTCAAGAGTAAACACCATACTATATTACTGATCCAACAAACTAGGATTCAAAGGGACAGAGTACAAACAAACAATCAAGTTTACTTTGTCTAGCACGCAATGCTTTTATTCGGGAAAAGCTGGTTCGTGTCATTGACACTAACAATTCGTATCAGCTGACCATACTTTGACCCAGTCCACTGCCATGGCACGTTTGTTTCCTTCACCCCACGTGGGTAACCAGCTGTCTTTGCTATCCCAAAACTCGTTGACGGCATGCGGGTCTCCAATTTTCCAAGGCTTTTCAGGGCTGTCTTTCCAGAATTCATTTGTCCCACCAACAGCCACATTAAGTATCTAATGTCAGAAGGAGAATGCATAGGTGATTGTTGACTAAAGGAGTGAAAATAGGAAAAATCAATTCTTACAAGGTAAAATTCTTGATCGAATGGAGCAGAAATATCGCCACCTTCCCATGGGTTCATCGACCATTTAGGAAAATGACCGCGATCCCAGAAAGACTTGTCAAAATCGATGAAAAGCAACGTCTTATCGTCTACATAAGTTCTTAATCCTTGTTCGGACCAATCGAGACCTAAAAGGCAAAGTTCAACTCATAAACTGACATGTAAATGACACTTTTTGTTTCTTACCATAAGTGTGAAAATCGTCCGCAAAGGTTGTGTTGTCCACTAACATGGCCATGGCATGTGTCAACTTGTACCTATTCAATTGGGTACTAGGACCCCAATGCAATGTAGATTCTACAGTAGAAACGTTGCCATAGGGAAAGTTGCGGTTTCCTCGCGATTCAATCTAATGCATAAAGAAAAGCAATTATTTCAGCTGCGGGCGTCAGAATGGCAAAAACAAACAATGTCAATTTCACCTATATTCGTGCAGTAAGAAAAATAAAGCATGAGAAAGTAGGTGTCAATGCAAGACGTAAGTCAGAGATAAGAAAAAGACCCTATCACTTACCGCTTGCAGGCCAATCACCGTAAGCAGAGTATTTTGGCATCATCCATATGGCAGGCCTTTTGTTGATCCATTCCATCTGTGAATTGGGAGTGCTGCTTTGCTTGTTTTCCTTACCATAACCAATCACCCACAGGCATTCGCGCCCGCACTTCCACTCTGCCATATTTTAAAGACATCGAGTCGATAGTACGAAGGCATGCTGATTGGATTGGATTGAGGTAGTTACCACCAGAAGAGACTCCAGCCGTTCGTTCGCAACCTGCAGATCAAAAACCATAGCTTTTATTCTCCTTGACACGGCATAAAAAGAGAAAGATTTCCAAAATGTAACCTTACCATAATTTGAATTGTCTATTATTGAATGATTTAATATATTAAGCAAGAAAAGGAATCGTCTAGTACAAACACGTGGGACTTTTCTTTTACCTGTACAACTCACGGAAGGTTGACCCGACCTGTTGGCCTAAGCGTCAGCACACGCGACATGGTCACAGTTCACTCGGATGGTTTACCATAAATTCAAATGGGCTCCTTCTTTCATTTTCTCCTCTCCTAGGAGATCCATGGTCAGGGTGGGCCGGATATAAAGGATGCCATCCCGAACGAAACTATTGGATCGATTGTTTGTGTACCTAACGTAACGAACTTATAGCTTGTTTTTTATCATGTTGTCCCTTTACCATTGAAATTCCCAGTTTCCACCTAGCCGAATGATAATGAAAGAAAAGCAATTGGATCAGTAAGATCAAATGATAAATTAGATTGTTCTACCTCCACTCATGGTGATCTCGTGCTTAGCATATCGGATCACATTAGATTGGTTAAGTTCTCATATCCATACTATCACTTAATAGGTCTTTCCCTTTGGCTTTACCTGCCATTTTTTCATGTCCAGGTGATTAAAGTGATCTTCAAATACTAAACAGTGCTGTTTCGGTGGTTCTTGCTGTTGCTGATAATGCTGCGACTTAGCGGTCATTTTATGTAATGTATCTTTTTGTATTTCGAATGCGATGACAACAGAAGATGCAATGATCAAAAACCAAATTACTATCATTTTAGGGGACTGATTAGGGTGAATTGGGAAAATAAGATAGGAAACAAAAAGAGCAATGAATATGCACTTATTCCTCGTATTTAAATTCCTGTGTCTCTTTTTTTTATTCTCAGGTACGGAATGAAGGGGACGTCTACGGGGCCGGGAGAGGAGATGAGATAGAAAGAAAAAGAGGACAGTGGTACTCGTCATCTTGCGAGGATCACTCCGTATCATATGGTTCTTGTAGGTCATGCACATTGTTCTTTCATAATATGAAGGACGCGTGACAATAATTTGGATTATCAATAACCCCATCACAGCATTACGAAAGCAAAGACATCTTCATTACTTGTTTTCATGTGTGTTCTGCCTTTTCCTTTTCCCCCTTTTTTTGGTAATACACTCTTTAGCGTATAGCTTGAATTTTTTTTTTTTTTGCTTAAATATTTTAGCTGCATCTTTCCTTGCCCTCTTTCTTCATTCTTTTCTTTTATTTCAAAGAAGAAGAAAAAAAGAAAGATATGTTGACTGCTCGTTGGGAACCGACCAGCGTCTTCACGCATGACTCACTCAAAGCACGACGACCAGCTAGTCCGTCTCTACCATGTCGTCATTACGCATTCGAAGAAGAGGCATGGTTAAGGCATAGATCAGAATCACCTTTGGGAAGCAGTGACGAATGGATGTCGCGTTCAGACAGTGGCGACTCTGCCAGAGATCGTTTTATCGAAATTGCCCAAGCCGCGCTGGAAGAGGCTAACAAGGAAGAAGATCAAAAAGGTGTCATCCAAGAGATGCTGGAGGCCTTGATAACAACTGCAGGTGCCCAGTTAATGGCTGAAGTGATTGCAGAACAAATGAGAAGTCCTGAAGTGATAGAACAACTGGCAGCAAACCAAGATTACCAGCAACAAAGCCTGGACGTGCCACAAGAGGATATTTTTCCCGACAGTCCGAAAGAACCGCTTCTACAGCAAGAAGCCCAATTGTACTTTGAGGATGATACCGAATCAGACAACCTCGTATCAGAATATATATGGAGATTATTCCGTCTTTTATTTTTCGCCAGCGTAGTAGGCCTTGTATGTCATTTTGCGCGCGCTCATGAATCGGACAAGCTGTCATAGAAGATATACCCTCTCTCTCCACATTCTTCTCTAAGCCATCGCCACCTCCCATTCTTGGTCCCCCTTCTATCTCTCTGTCTCCCCGTCAACACCCTTTTCTTTCTTCCATTTGTAAATATCTGAAACTATTTTTGATCGTATTATGTACCAAGTGAATCCAATTCTTGTAATAATGGGTCCAACAAGTCTTGGTTGCCATAAAACCTTGTATGCACCATCTTGTGATCATCACTAAATCCATCAATTGCACAAACAATTGCCTCCTGGAAAAAAAAATGCAAGGGGTTGTGGGTATTCTGTATCATTGCGCAATCCTAACCTGTTCCAAATCGTTGTCGTACGCTTGCAGGATAATACGCATTTGAGGTGAAAGTCCGCACATCGGATCAACATCCATCACTTCTCGAAAAAAGCTGGCAGAATATATTCGTTTTTCTCCCCCTTCTTCGGCCTTTGATCCATTCCCATCTATCTTCGTACTTTTGCTTAACTATGACGTTTAAAAAGGGTTGAAATTCAGTTATAGCAAAGCGGATAGATAAATAGAGCAGACCTGATCGATCAGGTACAGTCCGAATGAATGTGTCTTGATAAATGGATTTGAGCCTCCAGGAATCGGAAATTCCACAGTGATTGTCCCATTGCATTGGACAGGTGCTCCAGTCTTAATACTGAAGGTCTCTGTATGTTGACATAGAGGAGGAAGGGTGGGCTGGTTGTTGCTGTCTGCAGGAAAAAACAAGCTCGAGGTTCCACGTACATTGTCGTCTGAAATAAACTTTGTTTGTGTGGCGGACTGGAACGAGTGGGAAATCGCCACAGGGTGCTATTGCACTTGTGAACATACGCATGGACAAAGAAAGAGAAAAATGATAGCTTTTTATAAAGACAATTACTTTACCTTGCTATTTTCGAAACCCAAGCGACAGGAAATCCCTTGAATAGGGTAATGTGTGCCATTGATGATGGTTACAACAAGTTGTATGGATGAACTTTCTTCGCCCTGTCCAAGTCTGCTCACTTTAAAGTTTTCATAGGAAGTGTTTAGTTCAGGCTGCACTTAGTAAAACCATATTTTCCTCAAAGGAAAAACAAACCTATCCGCAGCTTGGATTTGAAACTCTGTTCGAGTGCTGCACTCATTACTCGCGTCATTTGTAAAGTTTTCTCAAAACTGTTGGCTAATGTCTAAAATAGACTACAAAGTTAGCCATGATCACTCTCAGCATCTCATGCGCACCGTTATTGAAGATTGAACAGATTCTACAGTTGGCCACATGGATTGGGAAATGTCATTTCTTTGTTCACACTGAGTGAGGCATGTGGTCATGTACATCAAGAATTCTTACTCTGGTTGACTGTCATTCGTCGTTTGCGTGTTCTCATTCATCGTAGCGGAGGAAACAAGGAAGCAGCTTCCTGCTTTATGTGACTACAGATAATGACCATACTGGATCGACTGACTTCCATAGAACATGCATTCAAATGTCATGCTCCGATAAAAAGAATGCAACCGATAGAGGAGAACATGCTGACCGATTTACTGAGAATAATATCTCCATAAAGATACAAAGTGTCCTTCTCTAACAAGTCACTTAATGGTTCATCATCTGCTAAACAAGGAGAACTTACTGAATACATCTGGTGCATGACTGTTCCCGCTAATTTACCGCAACCGAGGGAACCCCCCTCCTACAAGATAATTACCTACCTTTCGGTCATATGCGAATGCTGTCAAAGCCAAGGCTATCTCGATACTGTCAACCTTTGAAGTCTCTCCGAACGGCTCGCAATACTTGGCATCGTGGCACTGCTTCTTACCCTAGTGCTTATGTAGAGGTTACTAACGTGGCAGTTCCTACGAATACCTTCTACAAGATCTGTCGAATCTATTTCCCCGAGGCGTTGGCCTCGGAATGAACACTCATAATGAAGGGAAACCCACCTTCCTAGAGATTCTCTTCTGTAACATTGAGGAATGTGAAAAAGCTTGTAATATGGGTATCATGCTTGACTAACTCAACATTTTGCTCTTTCCCACCCTCCCGGCTGACACTGACTTGTCCGTATAAAGCTAATTGACGCTACCCATTCTTCCATTACATGATGTTATGGAAGGTTTAACTAAGTCTCTACCCCTTTCGGGAACGTTCTTGATCACTCTCTTCTAGAAGAACAGAACTGCGGTTGGTTCCTTGGCCGTGCATTCATCGTTTTGCAACGCTCCTCTGCTAAACCCAATAACAGCCTACAGCTTAACCATTGGATTTCGTGGTATAACAATGACTGTGCCTTTTTCGCCACGTGGCAACACATGCCACTTCATTGCCGATACTGTCACGAACCTGGCTATAGTCGGGTCGATTGTCCTGTTCGTCCAGTCCTTCGTTGCTATAATTGTTAGTAGAGCGGGCGAATCGCTGCTGCATGCCCTCGCTAACGAAATCCGCAAACTCGAAAGGGGCCAAACGCGCCTCTGGATCAGAAACCACGTCAGGTAATAAACCTACTAACTCAACACCATTCATAGACAACATTGTCTCTCTCGTTCCCACTGAGCAGCCGATCTTGAAGTCCACCCAGCCTACTCGCCTCTCATCAGCGAGCCTACTGATGCTCGTGGCCACTTAGGCTCATATCAATCTGATTCACCAATCAATATCGACATGGACATCGACAACGCTCCCTCAGTGGAAACAACACCCATGATTTTGGAGATGATGGATCCCTGTCTGACACCATGGATAGACCAAACGTTACAGCTACCACCGCTCAAATTGCCCTTGTCTCAGGATCTCCTAGTATGCTCAACGATGCGCAGACTGACAGATCACTCACTGAATTGTCTCGCCTCGCCCACCCCCAGCTCAATTACGGAAACAGAGCTAAGTTGTAGTAACCATCTCCGTAAACTCACCCTTAGATATCAATAATGCCTGCCAATGCTAACATCAAACTCGACTAACATCAACTGCCGTATGCTTTCCAAAATTAGTCGCCCTGACAATCATCGACAATTGATACGCTTCCTTCCTTTTCAATGTTCAACTTCTTGCCTACAAGATACTAACACATGCGATTCCGAACTTCAACAGTAATTTGATTGTGGATTCCAGTCCTCGCAGAGTGTCTGGCCTCAACGCTGTGGAGTGATATCCTTTTCTACTGATATTTTGCTCTCACCGATTTTATCCAGAATAAATGGTAGAGCACTGCCTATTTTAGTCTCACACCGCCTATCACTTTTTAAACCATTCCATCTCCTCACCTTCTATGCATCCACCCAACCAATACCTCGTCAGATTTTATTGACAACTCCTCCGTATTCCCGCCCGTCAATATTACGACTCTCTGTCGCCTCATCATGACCGGGGATTTCAATTTCTCCGATGACCCGTCCATTCTATTCACCGCAGTCCAGGTACACAGTGGCTTCAATTTAGCATGACCCATTTAGTCGATTGCGTTAATGAGGGATCATGGTTTCTACCCATGTTCCGTCGGCGCAATGATGCCTCCTGCATTGACTATATCCTTTCTTCGTTAAATTTCTACCTACTTTGCCCTCATCTTCGGTAGAATGTGTTTCTAACCGTTGGACAGATCACGCGTTACTCTCTCTTCACTTGTCCTTTGGTCCTGGCTACCAGGGACCTGGCCTCTGGCGTGCCAATCCTCGCTTGGTCACTAACCTTATCTTTTGCCTGAAATTAGACCAAGCTCTCACCGCCCTCCTTGACAATTTTTCACTCCACTTTCTCCACAAAACTGTTGGGAACAGGTTAAGCGCGAAATCAAACGCGTCGCTCGATATTTTTTGGACACAAACAGGCTACTTGGTGACAGAGGCAACTCGGTGACAGAGGCAACTCAACTACTTCGATGGAAATGGGACCGTCTTCTGCGAGCATATGCAATTAGCTCCCACCAGGTGCCCCGTAGAAGGACAAATCGCAGCACTGCAAGAAGAAATCACGTATATTGCTAGTCTACGGGCTGGCGGCCGTTGGCGCAAGCAAGGGGAATAGTCTGCCGGATACCTTAAATGCACCATTTCACAACGTCAATCTCATCGATCTGTCCCTCCTCTGAAACACCCACTGACTCACGAGACATGCTCCACTTCTGAGACAATGACAGCAGCTGCCGAACACTTTTACACCGACCTCTTTACACCAGATCCAGTAGATGCTGATTGTTTATGTGATATTTTACACTACCTCTCTCCCAGTGACCGCGTCCTAACTTCCCATGATGACCTGTGCCGTCCTTTCACAATCGATGACCTTAGGTCTGGTGCTTCCCGTGCACATACACGAAGTAGCCCAGGTCCTGATGGCCTTCCATATGAGATCCTAGGACTCGTTTTTCAACAACCTGGTTATAGTGATCTTGTTTGCCAGAAGTATAATGACGCCCGGAATGAAAGCATTTTCCCGCCCAGCTGGCAAATAACATGCATGTGTCTTTTACCAAAAAAGGGCGATCTCTCGCTTCTGAACAACTGGTGCCCAATTTCTTTAATTAACACAGATGCTAAGATTTTCACCCGGTTGCTTAATGCTCGGATGCTAGACTATTGTCAATAGCTAATTTCTCCCTTCCTATCTGTAGCAGTGCATGCTACAGATAGGTCTTTATGACCTTGTGTGCGGATTAGCCTGTATAGGCGACGATTAAGATAGTGATCTTTTGTACGTCATTTATTTGTACCTTTACTCTCGGCGCACAAACGTTGTATATAAGGACAGATCCTGAAATCTCAGGATCCTCACGTTTCTGATACCCTCAAAGCGGCCTACACAATTCCTGACTCGTATCCACACAGAGCGCTCCTTCGCCCACACCCTTTATACTTAGGTATTCGTTCTTAAGT
Organism: Apophysomyces trapeziformis B9324; assembly: GCA_000696975.1. Classification (NCBI taxonomy): domain Eukaryota; kingdom Fungi; phylum Mucoromycota; class Mucoromycetes; order Mucorales; family Mucoraceae; genus Apophysomyces; species Apophysomyces trapeziformis. The sequence goes on from JNDP01001300.1 coordinate 222,511, forward strand.
AGATAGCAACGTTGGTCATAGGCCGTGCTATTACACAGACCGGTTTCCTACGGGACCACTTCATAGCTGACAATGGACTGCTTGCCAGGATTGTTCAACAGGACAACCAGCGGTCAAACCATGCTGCAGTGAGGCTTTTGGTAGATCTGTAAAAGGCTTATGATCGGGTACATCCATTGCATCTCTCTCGCACACTGTCTCTTTTGGCTTTTCTTCAAAACTAATTCGGTCGATCAACTCTCTCTTTTTTTCAGACACAGATTCGTATCAACGTAAATGGCCATTTGTCTCAACCTGTCCGTCAAGACCGCGTTCTCCGTCGAGCTGATCCTCTGTCGACTCTTCTCTTCAGCCTCGCCTTTGAGCCGTTTCTACGCTCTGTTCTGAATGGCCAAACTTTTCAAGGGTATCCCCTTCACTCGTTTGCTACGCGAGTTTCCCTTACCGCTCCCGCCCCAGTGAAATCTCTGGCCTATGCTGACAATGTTGTTGTCTTTCTGAAAAACGCTAGTGACTTTGACCGATTGCACCAGCTTTATAACACCTATGGTAAGGCCTCTAATGCCAAGCTCAACTGTCATAAAACCCAGGCTTTCTTTCTCTCTCTCTCTCTCTCTCTCTCTCTCTCTCTCTCTCTGTGGCAACCCGCCAACACCGGATTGGGTCACTGCTTTGTCTCGCTATTATATCCAGCAATGACATGATCATCGTTCCCTTCAGGCCTTAATGTACTTGGGTTTTCCGCTCGTGAGCTCCAATCTACAAAAGAGACACCTTTCTACAACAACTTTTGCTGAAAATTAAAAATGCCTGCAATATCCACAGTCAACGATGTCTTTCAATTCTCGGTCGTGCTACAGTCTTGAATACTCTCATCCTCTCATCCTTGTGTCATATCCTTCGGGTTGTCCCAGTCTCGAATTCTTCTTACGTAAGGCCCGGTCCCAAGCTCATCAATTCCTCATGCATCAGATGTTTCACCCTGTCCAGTTTGAACCGCTTTGTTCCCCCAAATCTACTGCTAGCCTCGGCGTCCTTGATCCTGGTCATCAGCAACGCGCTCTGCAACTATGATAGTTAGTTCACTGCTTAATGGGACTCCATCTTGCTCGTTTGTTTTTCCACACATTACCTTTCAGGTTCAATCGATCACTAGCTAAGCACACTATCTTCTTCCGTTATTCTTCCCGACTCTCGCCCTTCTTCTCTTAGACACTCTTACCACCCTTTACGTTTACTTTTTGATAGTATAGATTCTCTTACCCGTTGTTCGATCTGTGCCCTCTTTTCTTTGTTACCATCCTCTCCTTTCCTCTCACCTCCATCTACCGCCCAACAAACATCTCTTCTTCCTTCACCCGACGGTTCCACTCGATCATTGTTGCTGATGCCTTCCTCCGTGATGCCTCTATTGGATACCTACGTTCACGTACAAGCAATAATCGACCCAGCTTTCCCCGAGTAATGGCTTGCTTTCACCGCACAAGGACACAAGGAAAGATCCTGTTCTGCTTCTTTTACTTGCTCCAGCTGCTGCTATCTCCCTCGCCCCGTCCAGCTGATTCCTTTGACTCTTGCCCCTCCTTGAAGGGTTTCAATTACATGGCAAACACTTCCCCCAGTGTCCACCAGGTTGTACCGTCAAATCACCACTAACGAACCTATCTATGCACCGCATCTTGTCAACCTAACAGCCGCCAAATAAAAGCTGTTTTGGCATTTTTCCTTTCCACATACTGCCCGCAACATATGGTATCGCCACCTGCAGCACAAACTGTATGCCGCATCGCACCTGCCAAGTTCCCCAACAGCTTCTGTTGTATATATGGTTTCGCTATTGACGATGCGAACCATTTTCTTTTTCTTTGTCCGGTGAAACTCCCAAGTTCCACCAGTTGATCAAAGCATTTCTCTACTCCGCTTCAGCTCAGTTTGCTGATTGACGGCCTATAACGGCTCTGTACCTCTCCAGTCCCCTCCCTTCTCAAGTCTTCGCTTGCACCATGATATCCATTTGGCACTCGCGCTGGGATAACGTATTTCGTAACGTTTCTTTTTGTCCTTTAAACACGATCAACCTCGCACAGAAACTTCTCCATTCCTTTGTCGCTGAACAGAATTTTCTCGAGTGAATTGTCTGTCCTTTTCTTTTACCTTCCCCATTTCTCTTTGTTGCCCAGGTTCCCTCTACTTTAGGAAACTCCTTTTGTATAACTTTCGTCTGCACATCACTCAACACGACAGGTGTCGGATAATAATACATTTTGAGACGATAGTCTCCTTTAAAAATTGAATAGATTTGGTGTCCAGCTATATGGAGAATGATCTTGTCAGATAATTATGTTCAGCAACTTTATGAGACGAATGGGATATTTCAAAAAACCACAGTACCATCCTCCTAAGGATTACAGACCGCCTTGAGTAAAAAAAAAAAAAAAAAATTCAAAGATGCAATTACTTAACCGACATAAACCTTATCATTGCAAGTCGAAGACAAAGTTACAACGAGGATCAGTGATTGCACCGATACACAACTAGGCAGCTGACCATGCATCTTTTTATTCCCAGCTAAGCATGCTTAGGTAGTTTCAGACAGACACTTGTGGAAGGGGCTTCTAGATTTAGTCTCTAAATATCACAGTAAACCGTTTAGCACATTGTGTCTGCTGATGCAGTCAAAGTGAAAAAAAAATCCCCCCGTTACCATTAAATTAGCATTCTATGTGTGCTCAACTTCAATTCTCCGGAAAGAACGCGGAATATCCCTGCCAGGCGCAAATGACAGTTAGGCACTCTATATTTATTCTGGAGAGGAAGGTTTTTTTCTTTTATCCTTGTCGCGTAGATTCACCCGTTTTCCCCATTGGGAAGCACTTGTGCGAATAACGCTCAAAAGGATTTATTCTCAGTAAAAGCCATTGAGGCTTCCTTGGACCCGTCGTCGCAGACCACTCTCGTAGTACTGCTAATACAAAATATCCCCGAAACCTTTGAGTGATTTGGTTTGGTTATATAGTCTTTGAGTCCGAATGATAAGGCTTCATGGCAGAGTTGATCGTACGTACAACTGTCATTCCTTTTATTTGAGAGCTATCGGTATTGTGTCGCGAGGGTCATCCAGTCTTTTCCTTCGGCGCACATATACATATACCTGTTCACAGCACACTCAGATCAATCATGGGTGTATCCTCTTTGTTCCGCTTTCATCTATGGAAGGTAATGGGAACAGTAAGATAGACTGCTCTTTGATCTTCCAATCGGATGTGATGGATGAGTCTATCCGGATAACTTGAATGGGCCAGGTAGAAAGAGAGAGAGAGAGGGGGTCGATCCTTTTTTGATTGACGGTTCATAGGCAGCCTGCTTCTCGGAAAGTTAGTCAAGGGACGTGAATAGGACATTTTTGGTATTTTTGCCTAACCTGTGATTGCAGTCTAGGCAGTCTTACAATATCAAGAAAGCCAAGCTGAAATACCAAGATCAATTCCATATAAGGAAATATGTAGTACAATGGATTCGGCGGATATAAACCCATCTCTTCCTCCGATGACCGGTCTTTATCTCATCCTTTCAAGATACACAACATGACCAGGTTATCCAAACATGATCTGTCCAATACAGAATCGGCTCCACTTTTGCGGCCATTGACAACCTATAGAAGACCATCGCCTTGGCATGTCATTATACCCTTTAGTACTCTTGCATTTTACATGGGGTATGGTCTAGATGGATCACTCTTCCAAAACTATTTTAGCCTTACTAATGCTTAAAAAACCTGTCAGATCTCTTTTTGCTCCTATGATCGAGTTTTATACCCAAGTTTTCTGTGACAAGTAATGATCGTCCCCCTTTCCATCTATTTGACAACTTAGTTTTACTGATACGCGCCGTTCTCCTACTCTAGACATTATGAATCAAGAACCGTCATCGATGTAGACGGTGATCTAAATCCTATTCAAGACTGCTCTATCCCAGAAGTACAATCCGTAGTGGCAACTGCCCTTGCTATTATCATGTTCCTATCATTCGGACCAGGTAAACTAACAACCTTTTTTCCCCCCCTTTATCTATGTGCTTTTGATTCGTAATGTTCAACTAGAAATTAACAAAAATGTCAACATATAATAGGTATCTTCACAGCAGGCTATTTCGGAAAGCTTTCTGATCGCAAGGGCCGAAAGCTCATTTTTAAAATCGCTGCCGTTGGTCAAACTTTGCAACTCTTATGCTATGTTATCACTGCAAAATACCAAGACATAGTCGGTGTAACCTTCTTGTTCTTGGCGCCAATCATTCGAGGCGTACTCGTTAGTGAAACTGTCCTGTCGGCTGCCGTCCAAGCTTACATTGCGGACTGTACCACGATGGAAGACCGAACAGTTGCCTTTGGTCGACTGATAGCCTCTGTCATGTTGGGTGCTTGTCTAGGTAAGATAGTGACCAAGTTCTTACCCTGTTATTCACTGAAAGCCGTCTCATGATTGTCTCTCTAGGTCCATTTGCTGGCGGCTATTTACTCAGTGTATGTATAATATATTTGCATCTATACGCAATGCGCCGTTCTGCACAATGGGCTAACTGACTTGGTTTGTCTCCCTATAGAAAACGAATAGCATCCTCACCCTCTTTTATGTTGGCCTTTCCATCAATATCCTCTTTATTATATACACGACTTTTGTTATGCCTGAATCTGTTAATCTCGAGCAACCACTCGTTTCACCCGTAGAAGACGATAACAACAAAAACAGCGGCTTTTCTTCCTATTGGAGCAAATTGAATTTCTTTGCAACCTTTGCCATCTTGTTTAGAGCGCGTTCTCGCAAGCTTTCACCTGCCGCTTTGCCGATCCTCGCCATCTTGCAGTTCCTTTTTTCAGCCATTTCCACTCCACCCATATTACTCTATGCCATGCTGAAGTATCATTGGACTTCCTTTGAAGGCGGCTTGTTCGTTAGCGTCAGCGCTTTCAATCGCTTAGTGATCACGTTGGCCCTTCTACCCTTGCTTACAAAACTCTTCCGAAGATCAAGCAGTGATTCTAAGGATGTTGGCCATTCTCTCCAATTTGACGTATGGGTTCTACGGGTTGGATTTGCTGTTTTGACTGTTTCTCTTCTATGGATGGGTCTATCGGAAAGTCAAGGATCGTTTGTCGTATCCATTGTTGTCTTGAGTCTGTCCGTCCTTTGCTCACCCACACTATCCTCGCTTCTGACTGCTGCAGTGGATCCATCGGAGGTTGGCGAGGTGATGACTGCCTCGGCCGTTTTGGATTCATTTGGAGGTAAGGACAATGGATGATTATGTTTGATTAGTCACTTATCGCGCATTCCTTGTTGTTCTTAGTTATCTGTGCACAATCGGCAGCCAACGGTATCTACAGTGCCACGGTCGCCACATTTCCAAATCTGGTATTTTTCATTTGCGCTGGCGTGGCTGCGATGGCGCTATGCTTGGCATTTTTTGTGTATCCGGTCTCGAGTAATACGGACGAAGAAGGAGCTGTCACAGATCATACAGATATTATCCAATTATAACACTTTTTGCATCATCCAACCCTAGCATCACGCATTCACATTCTTTATACCCCCCCCTTAAATATTTTGTTCACGTGGAAGACGACCGATAAATAAACAAGTTTGGCAGTCTTCTTGTCATTGCATTGATCTGTTGTTTCACATAATGACTGGAGAAATGGAAGAATGGAAAAGTGACCTGTTGAAATATATGCTCACACTTGGTTTGCCCGATTATGGTGAAAGACAAAAAGGATAAAAAGACATGATGCAGTTGATGATTGTTAATCTTTTCTTGTAAGAATATATGACAAGGGTGAAGAACCAGTTATGCACACAATTATCCCAACAACTGAATACCCCGTTTACACCGTTGAAAGATCCGGAAACATCCATAAGAGATTTTGTTGCCCTCCAGACCAAATGGTGTGTAACCGGCAACTCGTGCAGGCGGCTTCGCCAAATGGAATGCGACACAGCATTGGATTACGCCAGTGTCCTTCGTACATCACTTGAAAAATCCATGGCTAGTCTTCTTCAGCCAATGGAGCTACCCTATGTTTCCCGACAAGAGTTGTGGCGCAATTCTATGAATATACAAGAAAAAGCGCGCTATTTTCCGATGTTCAAGGTACCTGCAGCTCCTGCCACTGGTAGATCTCAGCAATTACATGACTTAATGCAAGTGACGGGTGGCAATTCGGACCATAACTGATCCAAATCATACAGTCAAAAGGATAAGATCACCATGGACTCTAGGACGCTAGATTGTTTGTTAGCGTTTGATAACCTATCTTCTACTTTTTCAGATGTATCGACTGAAAACGTTTGTGCAATACTTAGTTGGCTAATACATATCCGCCAATTCATTACCAACGATTAGATGATTATAAATTCGGAATCATTGCTTCAATCGGATCCTTATGAGAAGGAAATAGATGCATTGTCAAATCCCAATCGATACCTAGGTCAGAAAAGCCACTCTGTTTCCATCAGTGCACTCAGTAAACCGATAAACCATGGCCAGGAAAATGATGTCAAATCAACGGCTATGGACAACGGTAAGTGAAAAACTTCGCCAGCGATAATAGGAATTGAAATACTGAAGAACCGAAAGATGCCTATCTGTTGCCGGGTTCTGCAAATACTCAATGTTCTAGCAGCGCACAAGAGACAAAGACAGATAGCTCTCCAATGCGAAACTTCTATCCACAAGATCATGCAGCATACAAAAAGGTAAATTCACATTAGCTGCTTTGTATTCCACATTGATGCGGTACAACAATTCTGCTGTACATGCGAAATAAGAACCTAGACCATACGCATAAGAGGCTAAAGGTCTCCCACGTTCCATCAATCCCTGGAACCGAATGCCAAGAGTCTGCTTATACTACGCTTAGTGGAGCAAGCAGAAATATCATGCAGCGTGAAGGCCAGGACTGTCGTGATGAAGAGGTTACGAATCATTCTTCCCAAGGGAGAAGCAAAAATCAGAGGTGTGACGAACAGCTAAACCTGCCTTTTTCGGCTGCAAAAAACATATGCAATTTCGTGGCCATAAGAGAAGCAAGCCGCTTTATGAGACAGGACGTTAAACATGCCTGAAATTTCTGATCTTTCTGTCCAAGTATGGCACGTACATGTGTCTTTCCTCGTCCGCTGATAAAATCGTGTTAGCAATGAAGCACTGTATTACTTTCTGCGCGTATCATTACTGGAAGCTATCCTAATGGCTTCAATGAACCTGGCACATCGATTTGCTCCTATCTGTATGCTCACTCTGTAGCTCTTAGGGAAAGATATAAAAGCAATCTTTATTTGTTACACGTTATTGGCTAGCCTAATTATGCGTTTTTGGATGCTTGCAAACTACCAAGCAATTTTGCAAAGCTTTGCTTCGAAAAACAATTATCTAAACGCGACGTGAGCTTACCCTTCAAATTTGATGTAGAACTCACGTTCACAATCCCAAAGAACTTTTGCCCACGTCTCATTCATGCTTAGCAAATCTTTGTTGCCCAGAACAATTAGATGCCTAATTATCTCGTTATTATTCCGTGCTAATAATATTAGATATACCTTCTGGCACGAGTAAGTGCAACATTTACTCTAGGATGGTTGTCAATAAAACCACTGCTGGTGGTTCGGACGGTCGAAAGCACTATAATATCTTTTTCCCCGCCTTGAAAGGCATCAACTGTAGAAATCTGAACATTCTTATCCTCTGCCTTTAGGTGAGAGCTCATATACTCCGACAGTTTATCAGCCTGTTCTTTATCTTTCGAATTTGAACATCAGTAATAGCAAGTTAAGAGTGCTCTAAACGACTTACACAGAGCAATGATGCCCATGTCAGACGAGGACGCTCCGAGGCCGCAAAGTCCTTGTACGATATGAACAGCTACAGCAATCTCCGTCTCATTCCAGAACGAGTTTGTTCGACTAGATCTTTTTTCCTTTTGAATGATGAGCTTCCTGGGTTAATATGCCGAGTGAAAATGCTTACTTCGCCGCCAATATCAATAAAGGAGAGTGTCGGTAGACCTTCAGCAATCGGCTTGCGATCCGTATCGGTTATGCCGTTCAGCAATCGCTGTCTATAAAATAGCTTATTACTGATCGCTGATATTTGTGGGTGGCACTATGAAACATGCAGTTTAGATCTCATCACTTCCTTCCTAGCGTGCTATACCCAGTTTTTCTTACCCGATATTGTGTTCGTAACATAATTGACTATACCATTCAATGCATAATCAGTATTATATCCTAGAAACCGCGCAGTTCCCTTACTTTTTGTCCCATCTACAAAATGTAGTAATTTTAGCATTGATACTACTAAACAGATATTTTAATGACTTACCTCCGTTAATCGATCAAATAACGTCTTATCCAAACCTTGACCCTCTTTACCTTGTTCACAATTTGTCGCTAATGTGGGAGGAAGCTAAAATCGAGCCAAAATGCATGAATATGTATTCTATTCATTTCCAAATCCGAACCTGTAGCGGATCACCGATCATAACAAGTCTGCTAGATGAAAATCTACACAGAGGTACCATAGCTAGAGGTTCCATCAGTTGCGAAGACTCATCCAATAACACAAGCGAAAATCTCGAATTATTGAAAACTTCGAACACAGAAGCCATACATGTTGTTCCTAGTAAGCTGGGTTAGTAAAAGATAACTGGCCATTAATGACTGTACGTCCTTACTAACCAACGACATCTACAGACTGAACTTGTACGGAATTTTCGTTCTTGCGAAATCGTTGTATAGTTGAAGCAATGTATCCATTTTCTTCCTCAGAATTATTAGGATCCTGCAACATCAATTCCAGTTCCTTTATTTCTACAGTGGTGTAAGATGATGACAGCATAACGTGATTTCCTTGCCTTCGTTACATGACATTTTGGCTTGTGCTGTGTACGGGAGTAGACTCTTCGAGATCTTTTTCAAGCTACAATATCAAGAAGGAAAAGGTTAGGTCTAACTCAACCTGATATAATATATCATCAGTACCTTCCAATGCGAACAAACTGATCAAAGCCTAGCTTGACCAATGTCTAATAAGCTGTTACATAAGTCGCATAGCGTAACTGATAGATATTACCAACAGAATACGATCCACTGCAACGTTCTGGTTTGTGTACCGAATTAATTGTATGCCAGATACTTTTTGGTTCATATCTTTCGTACCGTCATCGATGATATCAATATCTTAAAGGATATTATATCATCTGGCTCTCTGTATCTCGATGCCTCCTCAACAATTTCACGTAAAAATATGATCAGAACAGCGGCAAGGAAACTTGCATCGGGAAGAGATAGTTAGTTCAGTTCAGTCTCAGTAATCGTAATTTACCTTTTGCCAGAACCGAAAACGCCTATGTAATTTGTCAATACCGAGCTATAACATCTTGATTGTTGTGACATTACCATGGACTAACGTTACCGGCTCCTTAGCTTCATCATTCCATCCGGGGGCTACTATTACTGACTTGGCTACCGCTCGAAGCACACTAATGGGATGTTAGCCGTCGCCCATTAACGAAGCAGTCCGACCCTCACCTTTCTTGATCTTCATTTAACCTGTAACGCTTAATAGTCTCTTCGATTTTGTTCTCTACATTAACATTATCGTACGGGTAAAGTTTGATGTAATCAAGTTCTCTTGGCGGGTTGATGTCATCTTGAGCCTTTTTACGCTTATTCTTTCCGTCAGATAGTAATTTTGGTAGTATTAGACATTGGTCCAGCTGCTTATCTAGGGTATCTGCGTGAAGTATGAATACTCTAGCATTTAGAAAACAGGCTTACTTGCCAATCATCATGAACTCAGTGTTGGCAGAGATTGTCCGTAATGCATAAATGGGTAGCCCATCTTTCACAAGGTTATTTGCAATTCTTGCATCCCTTGGAGTAACACAATCTATCTAGAAGCAGCAGTTGATATACATGCGCTGCTCTCCTTGTTCGTACTAACATCAAGCATGCTGTCTGAGGATGGCCCATAAAATATGCTGCGTCCGAGAAATGTTGCGTTAGGGTCAAATCTGGGTGATTTTGAGATAACCCAAAGATCATCTATTGAGGATATGCTTTAGAGGATAATCTTTGCGAACATGTCATACCTTTACTATATTTTGAATGATGTTCCCTGCTTCGTAATCTAAATCGAAAACGCGTCTGAAAATGGGATCTTGCATCCCTGTTAAAATACAGTAAGCTTAGAAAATTTTTAAAGGAGGACACTATATGTAACCGGCTACCTTTCGATATCGCAATGCTCATAAAAGCCCAATCCTTTCGAGCGGAAAATCCTTTCCATGTCTTTATATTTTTTGCAGGTATTAAACACAGCATAATAATAGATCGCGAAATTCATCAGCAGGATCTGACATATACATTAGCAGCGGATGAACCGGAACGGAAGCTTACCTGTAGGTGTTCATGGATCAGTTTTTGAAAAGTTTCCTTATATTCCGCAGTGTTAGCCTGCGTTGCACATTTGAGTAATTATAAGTATAGGGTTACTGTTGCACTCACAAACCGCGTTGGAACCACTTTGTTCCTTTTAGGTTGCTTTTTGCTTTTCAAAACAGATGTCGCTTTGTCATAGCTAGGAAACTGTAAAACAAGCGGCATACTACTAAACATGACTAGTTATACCCTATTGCATAGAGGCTTCTGATTGCCAGTTCGATACTTACACGCCTTCTGCTAAAGGAGACACAAACTTTTTCTGCGAGGCGCCCACTCTGAGAGAAAAGAATAAGAACATGGTTAGGTGCATCAGGCGATATTCCTTGCCGAACTCACGCTGAACTGGAACCGATGCTATCGGACGACTGCCCTTCCTCGCTAACTACAATGCTAGATGCAGTAACGAACGCACTAAACAAAGTAAGTGATGCGACAGGAAAGACAAACTAATACCTGGCGCTGGCCGCATTATTAGATGAGCTCTCTGAGGGATTTTTCCATGCTACTGTAGAGTTTACACTAACAGGACTGTTGACAGACGACGTCTGACCAGTACGCTTGGACAATCCAACACGAACTCGCTTTTGTTTCGCCTGTAATGGATACACGTTGAAGATTATCCATTGCAAAATTTGTTGCGATACTTACGGGATAGCTCGATTCAGGTTGTTCATTCTCATGGGTTTTTCTTCTTTTAGATTTCAATATATCGTCTTCAAACTGTTCGTTGACATTTTGAGATGGTATATTTATGTTCCTTGAGGGATTGGTTATATGTTTATTCGGATCATGACTTTCATCCGCTTGCATTCGGTCATTTTGCCATTCTTCTTCGTTATTCGTCTTTACCACGTTTGTCTCGTCGACTTTATCCAATCGCTGCTTTCCTTTATCTAATGGGAAATAGCCGACTTTTAATGTGTGTATACCTGCATTCACTTGTGCGTATGTATGGGTAGATATCGAGTTCGAACTAACATTTGCTTCGATCTCTTCATTGACCGGCTCGTCAGGAATTGCATCCATTAAACCGTTAGGAATACCAGAGACGTTCCCCCCTAAACTGTGAACTGCGCTAGATTCGGAACCATGTATACTCTTCGCCACGGTGCCGAGAGTCTGAACAGAAGCTGTGGTCCGCCTATGTAGCCGGACAGATGGCAGTCGTTTTCTGACAGTGCTGTTATTTAAGCCCGATGCGTCTGGAATACGTATGTCTCCGTTGTTGTTAACTCGTTCACCTGACTGTTTTGGAAAATACAGTTATTGATCATGCTTTCTATATGAACTGCAGACAAAAACCTCTATAGTTTGTGCCGCAACTGATATATTGCAATTATTGGATGCTTGTACACTGTGTGATTCTTGGCTTTCGAATGATTCGACTGTAACGATATGTCCTTCAAACTCGATTTCGTCACCCACAATTGGTGCACCTCGTTTATGAAATATTCTAAAGTAAGCTTCGTAAAAACTGACGTCTGTAAACCAGTTATCAAGGTACCTATCAATAGTGTAGCCTTTCTCATCAATCAAGACAAGCTAAATGTCGTCAGGAACGTCATTTCCCCCTTTCGACTTTTTGTACCTTTTTATTGAAACTATAGTATTTCATTGTGCCTACGACCTAGGGTGAGTATTTTGTTTCCGTTCGAGTTCCTTACCATCTTGCCATGTCTTAAATTTCTTCAATTTTTGAGCAGTGAATAGGACAATGAAGTGGCAAATGTAATGGCTGTTGTCCATTTGTACTTCCAGTATGTTGATAGCCCGTTCTTTCTAAAAATGTTCAACGCGACATTTCCGGCTACGCGTTTTGGGCAACGCGTTGCGTGACTTTCCATTGCCGTGTATTGCTCGCAACGCTTCAGCTCCGCAGCAAAAGGAAACCTACGGACACAGGCGCACTAGCCCAAATATGTATTTTACAGACAGGAGATACACAATATGCTGCTATGTGTAACTGAAATCGAGCTGCTTCCTATTCGAATAGGTACAGGCATAAGTTTTTCTATTGGAATAATTATATACATGGTTCTTACATATTCAAACAGAGGGAAACTATGCTAATAACATCTGAATAAGGATGGAGGTGTAGCATAAGTCTATTTTCTCTTTTTGTAACAAGCAGTTTGCGTGGAATATTTTTATTCGACAATAGGGCTGCTATAAAAACACGTAGATGCAATGATTTTATATTGCAGTAATTATTTAATGAAATTATTGCTTTGTTTCCTCAACTTTTTACTTGTCGCCTAACATGGCGTATGCTTTAAACAAACTCAGCTATATCTTAACATTTTGTAAGTAGCCATTCATCTTGTCCAGAATGTCCAAAGATATTCGCGAATAACAGCGTTCTCAATTTGTATATCCGTAATAAACATGATCCGAGTCTTGAGCATGGAAAGCCAGGGCCAAAGCCAAAGATCCCTGTCAAAGCTAGCGTACGCAAAAGAGGCAAAGGACAAAAACGTGCATTCATCAAACGGAACACTGCAAGCATTCAAGCATGAAAAAGTGACAAGCGTATCCAGCAAGCACTTCATAACCATTTTCTAATGTTGAGTGTGGAACAAGGTAACAATTGAGGATTTGTACGGGATATATTCCAGAATATATGCCATATCCTAAACCGACTGATTGACAAAGGGAAACTGGGTAAGGGTTACTGGTACGTTAAGCGTTATATGCTTTATATACACAGCAAGCAAGGAGCTGATGCTGTCAATGATGTCCTGGAGATAGCACAGGTCATATCCACTATCTCTCGAATTACGCCTTTATGGATGGCAATGGAGAAATACACTGCTATCAAGAGTGATGGCTCTGAAATCTATAAGCATGAATACAGTGATGATGAAGACAGCGAAAAACAAATAAACTATATACGATGTCTCAAATTAGACGCATAAAAGGAAGATGAGTTTTGGCTTCATACTATTATATTCCTACGCAGCACTTCTTATGTAGACATAAGTCATTAGCAAAATTCGCTCTACTGATCTATACAGTTACACATTTAGTAAAGTGAGATCAATGGGCATCGTACAAGGATGCTGTAAATCTGCGATTTTGTAAAAGGACAGGTATCGTTTCCAATGAGTCTTTATGTGGTCGTTCATACCAAGCTTCGCGCAGACTCATGAGCGACATTGATGATAGGCCAGCGCATCTTAATTGCTCGTCTTAAAGATACAATGGTCCAATGCATACCATTTACATGGTGAAATACTAATGGGATGGGCATATCCTTCTTTGACGTTGGACCTTCCAATGGTAGATACGTATGTGGCGGTCCTCTGGCAACCTGCACTCGGGTGCCATCATCACCAGTAATAGTGGTAACCCCTGTTCAGAGTAAACCACCACCGGTCTTCGGTATGTGTCGGCAGCCAGCTGGAAACATTCTGGGCCTTGTCACCAGTTACTAACGCTCATTCCTGAGTCTTTCATAGCTGCAACTTTCTTCGTCAAGTCGTCAAAATCTTTACCAGAATTGTTTCTGGCACACGTCTCTATGTCTTGCGAGCGTTTGCAGCATTTCTTGCTTCACTTCGCTGAACTTGTCTTGATCTCCTTTAATTTGCAGAGCTAATACTCGGAAGCCACAAAGACCATCCGCCAGTATATCCACTGTGCCTTTAACAGCATCGGCTGGAATGGCAGGGTCGACGGCAAAATGGAGCATGTAAGGCTTCTTTCTAGGCCATCTAAATTACTTTTAGCTACGACCTTATGTAACTCCGATTTACCTTTCTTCAGGCAAGTTGTCCTTATCCTCTCTCGGTCTTTTCTCCTTTTCTGATGGGATTTCATCATGTATCTTGCATATTTTCAGCAAACATGTTAGGACCAATGAATATGAACGCTCCTAAATATATCATACCTGGATACTTTCAACAGACTCATCGTTCAATTGTTAAAGGGTCTCAGGCTGTCTTCGCCATTTACCAACCTTGCGTAGCAGCTTTTGCCGGCGTGATTGTATTTTTGACGCTGCTCCAAACGATAGAGGAATTGTTTGTAGCTTTTTAGGGCGACCGGGTCTCTTGACATCTTCGTCAGTTGGATTCAGTATGTCACTCTGCTTTGACATGGCGTATCTGCGAGCGCTTTCAGCTGGTCTAACATAGCATGCATCTGCTGTTTATCTTCGCATTCTGCAAACTTAGAGTCCAGCTCTCGAGGTAATGTTTCACAAATGCTTGCATTTGTCTGTGTCTGACTCGAACTTCTCAGTGGACATCACTTCCTCGACGGTCAGATGCCATCTTCTAGGTATATATGACAGCGTTATTGGGCCCTCTGCCGGAAGCATATGTTAGCACGGCAAATTAAACACCAAACAACACCTACAGTGGCAGTCGTCCTTTCATGAACACGCTAAAGCTTCAAGCATTTGCTCTTTGATGGTCAGCAAGGCTCCCGAACTGATCTTCATAAGCGCAGAAAAATTTCCGTTTAGCCATATTGTTTACTACTTCTGTAAGATCCTCCAGAATGCCATAAACCTGCCCAATCAGAATCTCACTGACAATACGTTGAGCAGCCATCGGAAAAAAAAATAACATCGCTTTTTTTTTTTTGCATATAAAGCACATATATTTGAATTTGCAGTATACGAAAGCGCACAATGTACCTTGAAAGAAACATGTTGAAGTTAATTCGCGATGCAGAAAAAAGGACACGGGAACTCAAGCCCATTATGGCCATGAAAAAACATAGCCTGTGTAACCTCTGTCGTTTCCAGAAAGCGCAAGCCAGTGTGCACAGGAATCGAGCTTTCATGCTAATATCACGTTTGGTAAAGCAGTTACTCAATCGCATGATGGTTCGTATGTTCGCATGACTGCGGATTCTTCAACTTGTAGTAGTACACAAATAATTGAGCGAAGGGCAATACCTCGCATTAAATGACATATACAAGTGACGCATGAAGTGGTAACATTTCCCAGCAGTAATAGTGTCTAAGGCGACGACTATAATACTCAGAACTATGTTTTGAAATAACCCGTTTTCTTTAACGAAGCACACATGGTATTGAGTGTATCGCCTTTGGACCAATGCGATAATCCCGGTTAATAAATCACCAGAAAGAGTAGCCCATGGCTGCCTATACAAAACTATGGACTGTGAATAATTGTCCCTGTGACTCTCGAGCGGAATGACGCTTTGTGTTTATTACATCTAATTGTTACGTCTACTGCAAGTGTTACATGAGTAAATGCATTGATATTTCGTTATTATGCGATAAATATAAGCCAAATGAGAGAGGAGCATATTTCTTTGGTTATCAATATAAATGTCCGTAAGAAACTCCATGATAGAAAGGAAAGTGTCATATATGTATCACGGCTTAATAGTGTATAAAGCTCTATATGAGTTATAGTCTCCAACGTTTTGAAGACGAAAGTCCCCTTTTGGCCTTACATGGGCCTAAAAGTATGGCCTGCGATGTGATTGGATGATGTTTCTATCATTTTTTTCGACCAGTGCCCACACGGCTTTGGTCGTCAAATATTCAGTCGTTTTGGTTCCTAAGCATTTGCCAGCTATGGCGTCCCCACCGTTGGAAAGGCCTTACAATCGCGTCCAACCTATGTGGAAATTGCGAGGTACATCCGTTTTTCATCAACAAGATATATTAGATCATTAAGTTTCTGCATGTTTCTCGTAGATCTTTTAGACAAAAAGCTTATTAGCTTGGTAAGTAATATAACAGGCGCTGCAACCGAACTATTAACTTATTGATTAATTGCATTAGGATGCGCCCTATCAGAGAGATATTGTTTGGCAGACGGAAAAAATGTGCACCTTAATCGACTCAGTTATGAACAACTACTACATTCCGCCTCTCGTATTCGCGAACCGAGAAGACGACGATGGCCGTATTATACGTTTCTGCATCGATGGGAAGCAAAGACTAACAGCGATCTACAAGTATATGCGACACCATGGAATGGCATAGCCTTTTCTCACGGGTTATTTTGGGATTGCAGATTCATGAACAACGAAATACCTTACCATGATCGCACAAGTGGCGTCCTTGAAGAACGATATTTTTTTAATGACAAGGATAGCACAAAACCGTTAACAGTTGGGAGCAAAAGTAAGTCCAGTATTTTTTATGCTAGGAGGAACTTAAGAATGGCGTTCTCGTTGTTTTGGTAGCAACAATGAAGCCGCGGAAATATATCACACCCGACATGCGAGATCGTTTCAACGAAGCAGAACTGGTTTGTGGTAAATATTACTAATTTCGGATTTTTCATTGTTAACTTTTGGGTTAGTGGAATACAACGAACTCGACGCGGAACAAGAAGTAAGTTGAAGTTTTTCCGCATAACATGCAAAGGAAGGAAGGGACAAAGGAGACTTAAGAAACTTAGGAGAGGGCCAGTTTATATGAAAGATGCTCATCGAGTGTTTCTTTTAGTACGAAATATTTGCAAGAGTACAGCTTGGAATGTCACTAACACCCGCAGAAAAGCTGAAAGCTCACGCAACACCAACTGCTATGGCGGTCAAAGATCTCTGGGAGACGCACCGTCATGAATTACAACGAATATTTCCTGATAATAGGGGTTATGTATACCAACTCATTGCACACCTGACACTCGTCATCCATGAAAATTCAACACACTCATTTCCAGCTATGCCATCAGGCACATCAAAATTTCTCGCCAACAAAACGTTTGTTCCTAGCAATGATTTAAAGAAAAAAGTGGATAGGGTACTGAAGATATACGTCGACATGATCAAGGAAGATAACGAAGGGATTTTTACCACGGTGAAAAACGAAAACAATTTGTTCAAGTCGATTGAGTTCTTTGTGTTCGGCCTTTTCATTGCACAATGCGGCCCTGGACGGTCTGTGGACGAATATCTGGAAGACTGCTGGAATTTCCGATTATATTGCGTCAATAACGGTCTCACTATGCGTAGTGGCACTCCCTGTTTTGTGCCAATGAAAGCTTGGGTAGATCAGCGGTTGAAAGAAATTGAATCTGCTTCCCAGCTGCACCAACGGGATATACGAGGACCAAAGGCAAACAGCAGGCATGTCGTGGAGGAAACTGATGAACTTGATTATGAGGACGGGGATGATAGTGACCATATGGGTCATTCAACTTTAGCCCGACGTACTACAATCCCATGTAAACGGC
This sequence comes from Apophysomyces trapeziformis B9324, assembly GCA_000696975.1. Lineage (NCBI taxonomy): Eukaryota > Fungi > Mucoromycota > Mucoromycetes > Mucorales > Mucoraceae > Apophysomyces > Apophysomyces trapeziformis. The sequence continues at coordinate 240,179 of JNDP01001300.1, forward strand.
AAAGAGAGGTAGAACCAGCGCTACCAGTCGAGGAAGGAAAACCTATCATACGAGGTCGTGCAATTGCCCGACGTGGTGGACGACGTCCTGTACCGGTTGTTAAAGGCACATATTAAGACATTGTTTACTCCAAATCAAATCTCTATTGCATTGTTTAGCACAATAACTCTCTTATAAAAGAAGGAAGAAGAAGAAGCAGAAGCAGGAGAAAGAAAGAAGAAGAGACTAAGCTAGGGCACACTTATTTTTATGGGATTTTCCATGCTGAAAATCTTAACCGATTGGTTAGCATCGGCATAAATCACCTCGCATTGTGTATGTAGCCATCAAAAACAGTCACTGTTGTATATCACCTATTGTAAATTTTATTGTACTTGCTTTTTTTCTTTCCGTTTTTTGAGTGTTTGGACATGGTGTGGTCTGCTATGTAGCCGGGTGGTACAAAGTCCACGGTTAGATTTTCGTATAACGTCGCCAAGGGTCACAGGAACGGGATAACGATAAAATGCATTGCGTCTGCAGCTTCAGTTTACTGCGTCTGAAACACGAAATTTGTCTGTTATCGTCTGTAACAGGTCTGTAACGCAGTATGAGGCAATCTTTCATATGAGGATGTGTGCTTTCCTAACAATTAACACTTGAATTTCACCTGCGCAACGAGGCTATATTGAAAATAAGGTTACTCAATCGTCAAAGTAACACTGGAATCTATTGTAGCTTTTTTATTGTACCCAGACAAACCACAGACGGAGCGAGAAAGGAACTCTTGATAAGCACGTGGAATTCAAGTGCTGAGACGTTTTGTTCGTCTTTCCCTTCCTCCCCCACTATTTTCTGTTTGCTTTTCTCTCTCTTTCTCTATATCCATCACCGCTCTTATGCCAAGATACAGGTCATTAACCGGTTTGGCACTGGTTAGCCTTTTCTTTTCGGAAACATCAGCATTGAGCGATGACCCTGAAACAGCGCAACTGATCGAATCCTTGACGCAGTACAGTTACTTGGTGTACCATACCTTCCTCAGCGCAGCTCTTCTTACTTGGACATTCTTTCGCTATTTGTTCTCTTTCCTCTATACCATCGTCTATTACATTCTATGGCCAGTAATTTGGATCCTTCGTCTGTGTTTAAGCACCTTCGTGATGAAACCGTTTGCCATGGTTATGCAGACAGTATACCTTTTTTACCCTGTCATGATGTTCTGTTTAGCCGCTGTTTGTTGCGGTGTGGTAATTGGCAGCTGCGCAGGGTTTGCTGCCGAAGCTTTCTCGTCGCTCCTGATCAGCGCCACGTGGGGTGCCGAGAAGAAACAGAAGGAACAATGGCCTGAACATACAATCATGGCAACCGAAGATTCGGTGGTCTCGGATGCAATGGACAACGAAATCTATATGGATGACGAAGAAGACATACCTACCGTCCCAAGGATGCTATCGCGAGACAATGGAAGTTCTTCCTCCTACTGGGACGCGGCTTACTTTGCCGACAAGAAAGCAAAAGGCAAACAAGCCATGAGGTTTCCACATGGGAGTCCATCTGCAATCGAATCATGGCGCAGCTCACTATCCCGTCGTTCGAGTTCTTCAGCATCTTGTCCCGATGCGATGCAGTCCGCTGCGTCCTTTTATCTAGACGACAATTTACGGCGACGAACCACGTACGAAAGATCCGATGATTGGAACTGGGTAGACGATGATGGAAACGATGGTTCAATGTCAACAGGAAACGTACGATGAACAGAAACGAGTATGATATGTATAGCCTTTGTATGTGTATATTGGAAACCACGGTTGGCTGTTCCATGCTGTTGGTGTTTTCGTTCCGCTCTGAAATATTGACCAAATTCGATATGGAGGGCATATTTGGGTGGGTACTGTATAGCAATATAGGGTGATAACTCTATATAAGCGCGTGCGAATGAGTGTGTTTGCGACTCCTTCGGGGTGAATACCTTTTGATGTGTTATATTTGTGCCATCGATTAGATATCACAACGTCCGCCTTGTTCCTTATGATAATAATAGCAAGCAATTAGTAAGATACCAATAATACTATAAACGCCTGTGATGTTGATCTTTTACTACGAATTTGAATGTTGTAGATTTTCATATGTTTGGTGTTGAGGAAAGGGCACATCGTAAGGAACGAATTCGTTGAAGACGATGTTTTATTCAATCCGTAGTTTCAATTCGTTATTGTTGATCTTGTCAGTTGTCATTTCACGAGCGGCTTCCGAACCACTGAGTTTCACTTGAGTTCGGTTTGCCAATGTCGAGATAAACCTGCAATCAATTTTCAATGCAATGCCTATTCGAGGTTGGCCCAGCAATGTTCAACTCTTTAATCTTTGTAGACCATGCCGAAACACTCTTCTTTTATGGTTAGGTTTCATAAGTTATAAAATTTTATATAAATGAGTCCTGCTGCAGCTATATATTACATACGTCAACTTAATCCTCCAATAGACACCGTATTTATCCACATAGCGTGAAATATAAGTCATGGTTAGTAAATTAGAATGGCATACTGCTTTTCTATTTACCCCGATGGTTTCCTAGGGCTAGTCTGGGCATCGGAGAGGAGGAGAATACCCAGGGAAACCCAAGATTATTTGAAGCCCACCCATCCACCCGCCTGGTAATGTTTTGCTTGCCACTGCCGTTGATCTGTAGAAGTAGCAAAGTTAGGAACGATGATAGCACTTTTTCTACTTTGTTGTCATACCGCTTTGTTGGATTTGACTGTGTCCGAAATCTTTCGATGACTTTCAGGTTGTCTTGGAAGTCCGGAAGCATATGTCGTTCTTGCTTTCAGAGATGGATACTTCCACCAATTGACGAGAAGAGAGTATGCAATGAGAGATGTTTCAAGTATGTTCAAGATCTATTGTGTCATGAGGTTAAATGGCTGCACGATAGTAACAAGATCCAATTTGTCGTACCTTGTTTCATCCAATGCTTCTCTCTAAAGTTGCCTTGTGCATAGTTTTTTATTCCATGTTGTGTGCATTTCTTGAAAGGAATAATGTTAGATGACGATTTTTGTAGTAATAGGAAAATTACCTTAAGATTCCAGCATGTCATTCCGTAATCTTTTCATTTTCATACTTCGAAGATTGATTTACTGCACTGGGACCATTTGGATAGATAAATCTTCTTATATTTGTGCGCTTTGACTTGCGAGATACTTTTGTCACACATTTGACTGGCGAATGTAGGAATAGATCACTTACAGCAAGATGCAGCAATAGACAGAGCTTAAAGAAACGATGAAAGGGGACAACACATGGTTTTATCAAAGAAGAAGACGCGTCATGGTATGATGTGTTAATGTTGGGGCAATCGCGGAAATAGGGAAATTGTTGTCTATTGATGTGATGAACCAAGCTGCTCAAAAAGCAATCTAAGAGGAACTGGAATCACAATATGAAGAAGCAGAGCCACGGTTCCAATCATGGTACCACCTATCAATGGAATGCTTATATGTCTGAATTGACCAGTGTTACACGCATGAATTGGCCAACATTTTTGGTCAGTCAAACAATGATCAAAAGCTTATCCCTTTTCACCTCGTTATCTATATTACCATAGTAGGTCATCACCCACCAGCTCGTGTATGCTTCTTAAGTGACCGGAAACTCTTCCTCAGCCAGTGAACATCGCAAGAATACAGTAATATGGATGAATTCCATCGACTCTTCTCATTCTATTCTTTTTTTTTTTTTTTTTTTTTTGCATGAACATTGTCGTAAAAGTAGCAAAGGCCTGCTAGCTCATTGTTATCCTTATCTTAAGTCTTAGTAAGCTTTGGGTTATGTGCAGAAAAAGCGTGGCTCGTTTTCATTTGAACGTCGATCACTCTGCTACGGCACTATGTCAGTGCCAGATTTATATTCCGTCAGCGCAAAAGTATTTTATAAGTGGTGCAAGTTACATTGCAAAACGCCGCAAGCTACCGCCTGTTAGCCCAACCAGATTCTAGGCGCGGAGTTATAATGATCTACATGATGATCTTCCATATCAGAAAACGGTCTGATCGTTAGGGCTTAACTTCCGTTCAACCGAGAAAACCCGTTTCCGAACTTAAACCTCGATCAAGCTGCAATTGCAGCCAAAGTAAGTCTCAAAGTTAATAGTAAAAGAGTGTATTCCCACATTTCCTAGATTCCTTATAAAGTACACAGAATCATTTGATAAAGCTTCCTTAGATAGCACACTCACTAACTCAGTCAGCAAAAGTAAGCAATTTTGGCACTTTTATTTTGTATCAATCAAGCACGGTTATTTTTTGTAAACACGACTGGTGCAAAAGGTTGCCAATGGCCTATACTGGAGAGACACTTCCACCTTCTATGCCACTGTTAGAAACTGTTTAAATATTGTGCTTCGTTATGTGACAAGCTTGACAAGACGAAACAGGTACCGTCTTCATACTTGCTAGATGGATATGGAAAAGCTGTGGTACATTTCCATGCTTGGGATAAAGTGCGCATGACCTCTCCACCTTAGCCGAACCGCAGCATCCTCGTGCGACACAAACAGAAAAACCAAGTTGATCAAATCGAGCTGCTTCTTCTGCACAACATAACTTATGTGGATCACGCTCGTTAGACAGTATAGTACACTCATGACTCACGGAGGGTTTGCTTAATGAATCCGTAACCATAGTGCTGAAAGCACTGGCAATGTCTCTCATCGCGCCCAAGGAGTGACTGATGCGCCGTGAGTAGAACAGATTAGTTTAAGATTCCTGAATCTCGTTCCCTAGATTGTCTCCTCAGGGATACATACAAGCCCAACGAGTGGCCCAAATGCTTAGCACTCGTAAAGTACGCTGAAAGCATAGGCAAAGAACTGTCAGCTTAGATTGTTTGCACTTTTAGTTCTCGCTTATGTTATCCAGTCCCTTGAAGAGAGCAGCATCTACGGCGATGGCCATCTACCATGCGTTACCAGATGCAAAGCCTGCCTTTTTGCAGGATAATCGTCTGCTAGAACAACATATGGGTTACTTCGAAGATCAGCCACGGTCAGCATGTAAATGGCAACCTGATCCAACCATCCCTATACGGGCCCAGCCATACCCAGGCAATGGGGAATCATTAAACCAAGTGTTTCAACGAGCTATCAGCATCATTCAAGAGTTGATCCAATATCAGACGAGCACTCATGACGCTTCGGTTCTCATCGTCTCTCACGGTGTATTTATAACCGAATTTGTCCATGCCTTGTGCACCCTTTGTGGAAAGGATTGGCTTGATGTCGTTTGTGCAAATTCTGCTGTCACCACTCTACAACTTGAACTGCAAGGAAATGGGTGGATCATACACGTATATGAAGTGAACAATACATCCCATCTATAATATCTCTAGTTCTCAGCTTGTTTCTTAATTTTTTCCAAAAGTACATCCATCTGTGTGGCCATATTGGGTTGTCCCTTTCTGTTTTTAGCTAACATCTTGCTACGTTCACGTCGGCGATGTCGCATATATTCTTCCTTTGCTTTCATCTTTTCTTCAATCATTTTCCTCTTCTCCTCCCGTTCCTTTTCCAACTCTTCTTTCGCCTTTTTACGTGTATCCAATTGAGCCTTGAATGGATTCGGCTTATGTCTATCCATTCTATGAATTATTCCGTGTTTTTCTACATTGTTACAGGTGCTTACCGTTTTTGTATTTCATCTTTCTGCTTGGTCCGTTTACGTTTGGATGATGTTTCTTCTTCCTTGCTTTCTTCGTCTGAGGATGGATTATCTAGATCATACACACGGTCATCTTCCGGTTTGGTTTCTCCCCTGTCGCCTTTGGTGCTATCTTGATATTTCACAACATTGCCGTCTTCATCAATCGTGCGTTCTCCAAAAATCTTGACGCGCGATCAGTAAGTCTGCTTTCACCAACCAATCAACATACTTCTTTGACGTAGTCAGGAGTATTCAGATCTTGATCTTCTTTTGCAAGTGTCTTGTAGTATTGTCCCTTTACCGTAGCTTTGTGGATAAGCTCATGCTTTTTCTTTTGCACTGTTAATGCAAGTAAGAATCAACTTCAGCAATACTTTGGCTTTCACGTACATTTCCTTTGCAGGGGATTCAATGGCTTTTTATGCGATCTTTGAGATGATTTTGGTGGCATGTGGAGGATTGGATCGATGCGATTCTCGAAAATGCGGATTATAAAATACGCGGCTGAATTAAGGCAAGGTGCAAGCCACATCGGCGCGGCATTGTGCCGATCCAGCAGGTGGACGGAAAGAGAAAACCATCAAATATTCAAAGCAAGCCAAAAAGGCAAAACATACTCGTTTCAGCTGCGTACACAGAAAAAGGCAATAAATATTCTAATTTACTTGTATCTTGTAAGGGAAAGAGAAGGTCTAATGTAGTAGTCTGTGCGTATTCGCAAATTTTCTTCTTCATCTACCAACCTCTAGTTACCCGGAAATCACGAACAAGCAAGGAGGCCTAGTTCAAACTAATCAATTAGCATGCCTTGTTTGTACTTATAAGTGAAATACACTTAACAATTGCAAAGTAAAGATCTACTTCTGTATGTCTTTCTCCTTTCTGTGATGATGATTAAACGCGTGCAACCTATTCTTTACCTATAAATTGAAGCGATATACTTAGGGAATTATATAAATATATATGCACATATATATAAGCTACTTTCTATTTAAGAGGGATTACAACTAAGTGTATATTCAGGCTGCCAAAGGATGGATCGAGTTTACACCTCACAGATCCAATCTTATTTGTCACGTGATTTACCAATCTATTTGTTTTCTATGGGAGTTGACAAGGTCATTGACAATGCTACCACGTTTCGTTCGCCATTGACCGTGCAGGCGATATGCAAACACTTGTTGAAGGCGATTGTTCTCGTATTCTTTGTTCGATGTCGCTCGCGGTAAGGAATTTTCGCTGTAGCATTCAGACGGATTAGTAAAACACCACGGTATCAACGACCACGCTTGAACATGATGCTTGATAAGCTTTCGGTAAGTTCGATAGTACAATTCGGAGCCAAAGGAATATTTGGACGCATCTGTTCGATCTTTGTTGATTTGCTTGGCGGCTTCGTGTAACATCTCACATATATAGGGTGAGCGTCTTCGGAATTGCAGCAAAGCAGTATCAAAAGGATTACCACCTGTCGAAGTATGGCAATCGCCTTGGGTGATCCAATCTTGGTGGAGCAATAACGGACTCAGGTCTCTTACAAAAAGCGTATTCAAGTCGAACCATACACCGCCATGTTGGTAGAGAACTAACAGTCGTAAGAGATCGTTTAAACCAGCATAAGCGTTTCGTTGCCAGGGGTCGAAGAAAGATGCGAACGGGGTATCAGAAACCAGCTGTTTAAAATCCATCACTTTATATTCTATATGGTCTTTGGTGGAGTGCTTAATCACCGTTTGCCATGCGGGAGATGATACCAGTCCCTGTTCATCTTCGCGGAAAATCCACACTGTAAGCTCTGCGTTTGTTCTGTTTTGTGTTACATAGAATGAGCGAAGTATATCCAAGTCATTCTGGGAGAATGGTTCATTATCTTTCATAGACCAAAACGTGTGATATTTAGCACTAGCGTTCGATTTGGACGGATCGGGTCGAAGACTGGACGCAAAATCGTAACACACATAGCTTTCGGTGACAGGAACGGAAGGAACGATCTCTGTACGTGGAATGAGCAGGTCATTGGCAGCTTCGCTAAAGCAAGATGAAAGAGGGTCCGGTGGTTGATTATCAACAGGAGAAATCCATAATCGCAGCGTGGTATGTGCATTGAAATCGATCTTGCAAATGGCGAAAAAGCCGATAAGGCCGATAATGCCTGCAGCAATGAGGCATTTTGTTATGACATGTTTCGAGCCTAATACAGGTAATTTGGGTAAGCACAGCTTTTTCCACTTCCGGATTGTCGAGATCATGGCCTTGGCATGAGGAGTCTCTCTAGAAAGTTGGCCGTTAGGAAGATTCTGATGCAAAAACGGACTTCTAAAACAGGCGGAGGTTTGTGGAATCTGCGAAATATCAAACGTAAACCTGGCGGTCAGAGTATCGATCAATCACGATTGCATTAGGAAGCACTCTTCATCCAAGTAAAAAGTTTAGGAGATAATTTAGATGCTTTAGCATGGTCTGTTAATCAAGTTAAAATCATTGGACAGTAAGAGAAGAAGTTCATAGCAAACCATCTAAACACGTCTCAAACTGGGTGTGTCTGATTAATGTGCGCTATCAAAGCTTAGTAGTTAATAAGTTGATGTAATTCAATTTTAATAGACATGCATGGCATACTTTTTCATGCACCCATTTGATGTGACCGAGTCCAAATCTGGATGGTGTCCTCGCTTGAAAGCGGAAATACGCGTCACGAAAAGCGTTCCCGCAAGCTGCCGATTTACGTGCGTGCCAAGCTTCAAACCACAGAAGGAAAGGTAAAGTGACGTTCATCCTACATGTCGCTAGCGTAGCATAAAGAGCCAGCAATAATATATTCATTTAACAGTAATGCCTTTAGCTCAGCCAGCAGCATGAGCAGAAACTGGGCCAATTTCCGTTTGCTATGCGTCACTGCACTGGTATTTAGGCTTGTCTTACTTCTCTATGGCGAATGGCAAGATGCCAATTTCGTAGTGAAATATACAGACATTGACTACGTAGTATTTACGGATGCTGCACGTCATGTCACCCAGGGTAACTCACCCTATGAACGAGCTACATACCGTTATACACCCTTACTCGCCATGCTACTGACGCCCAATATCTGGCTTTTTCGATCGTTCGGAAAATGTCTCTTTGCAGCGGCTGATCTCGTCGTTGGCTATCTAATTCACCGTATCCTGGTCTTACGCGGCATGCCTTCCCAGAAAGCTTTATGGCTCGATGCGATGTGGCTTTTAAATCCCATGGTAGCCAACATTTCAACCCGTGGCAACGCTGAGTCTCTTCTGGGTGTCATGGTTCTTGGTTCACTTTACCTCTTAATGACGCGACGCTTTTACTCTGGATGTGCCGCATTTGGCTTGGCAGTACACTTCAAGATTTACCCTATTATTTATGCAATGCCCCTTTTATTTTTATTGGATGAACGATATGGCGAACCTGTCATCTGGCCACAGATTATGTGGTCCTATCAGCAGGCACGCGCCTCTTTTCTACGACTTTACCTGAATGAATGTCGGTCAAGATATGTGGATATCAATCAACGTAGTGAGACGGCAAATAGAAATGTGAGCAGTGGATCTGACCTACGAAAGGTGTCATGGAAAGAAATAGCTCGAATCCATATGCGGATCACAATTCGTGATTTCGTCCTATTTTTATCCCCTTTAAGGATTATGTTTGCTATTGTTAGCGCCAGCGTGTTTTTTGCTCTTACATGGTCCATGTATCAAAGGTCAGTCGTTGAAGGGCTTTACCGCAAAATATTTATCCGGTTTCCGTATATCAAAGGTATGGCGACGAGTTTTTAGAACACACCTATCTATATCATGTTACCCGAAAAGACCATCGGCATAATTTTTCGGTGTGGTTCTACCAAATGTATTTGACGATCGATAAGCCTCTTACGAGCAAGCTGATGGGTTTACTCGCTTTCGTTCCACAAATGGCGCTGGTAACAGCAGCCGGCATTGCATTTGCAAAAGATATATTTTTTGCATGCTTTATTCAAACCTTTCTATTCGTGACATTTAACAAAGTTTGCACATCCCAGGTAAGCTGACTCAATCTTTGATCGCAATGATTTACCTATGAATTTAGTACTTTATGTGGTACATCTGCTTGATTCCTGTCGTTTTACCTTCCACAAATATTAGTTTTCGGTGGAAAGGGCTCAGTCTTATTTTAGCTTGGGTTGCAAGTCAGGTTAGTTTGATTAAAGACGCGAGACGGTAGCTAGGTGTCTAACGATCATTCTTTATAATATAGGGAATATGGCTTTATTTTGCTTATCAGCTCGAATTTCTCGGACAAAATACGTTCTTTAGCATATGGCTGGCAAGCATGCTCTTTTTCACCGTAAATTGCTGGATTGTAGTAGAGATGGTTCTTAATCATCGATTTGAATATATATATGGGCCAAGCGGTCGAATTCGATGGGTATGGGGGATGGGGGATCCAGGTCCTAGGAAGGTAGATGAGGGTAGTAATCAATAATAAAACAAGACAGTGTTGCCATAGAGGATCATAACATGACAAAGTCTGATGGAACCGCACTATCGCTGGAAGTATACTTATGGTCGATCAGATCCTTAATGGGCAAGACATCTGCTCATTAGACCACAGTAGTTTTTTTTTCTCGGAGATTGGGACTCTTTGTCAAATGCAACCCAGATAGATAAGGACCGAGTTCCAAGCAAGCCCTTTTATCGTGATATACACTCTTTCCGGAAAGTAAATTCACTCAATGACGAAAACGAATTCAGGTTGTACGGAAAATGAATTCGCCCTGAAGGAAAATCGATTCACCTGATGGCAGGATCAAAATCCAAGATTGTTTTGTAGGACAAGTCTTGGCATCTTTGAATATAAAAGAGCACGCCTAGGGTTTGTCTGCGTTTTATTTCTTTTTCACAATTACATCACAAATCACAGAAAATGAACATTCAATTCTTATTTGAAAATTGGGAAAGGATCTGTCGTCGACGAGTATGGCAGACCTGAACCAATGGATTATATTGTTGATAAGGAACAGTTTCGTCTTGAAACGTTGAGTTGTCATACGCAATATTTAGCTCAACTGCCTCTGGAGGACGAGAAAAGGATAGATGCAATGCAGGTGGAAAAGAAGGCAAAGCCTAACGGTGATGTCATTATAAAGCGAAATTATACACGTTATTCTGATCAGGACAAAGTGAGGTTCTTCAAACTGTTGTTTGAGAGGTGTTTGAGTGCGGCCGCTGCTGGAAAATAACTTGGGATTCATGTTCGTACAGCATCTTTGACAAACGGAGAAAGACTGGTCATCCACGTATTCTCCATGACGAACACAAAAGCGCTGTTCTCGAGTGCATTGATGAGAATCCTTCCATCATCCTAGACGAAGTAATGAAGAAGTTAAAGCAAGTGTTTACCGAATTAAAAGTATCTGCAACAGATTATACGGAAATGGATGTAAATATCGCCACCATATTGAACATTGATTGAACACGGCGTCCGTGGATGCGTGTAGTTTGTGCTCCTGCAATGGAGGGACTGATTCTTGTCAATAGGCGTGAAGGTCTGCTTGTGAATTTTGCAGAAGTGTACAGTCGATATCCCGCATTGGATGCTCATCATGAACAAACCAAGATCAAGCGCTATCAATCCTTAAACACAACCTTACCGCATCCAACTACGAAATACCCAAATGTGGAGCTGTTCATTGTCGAAAAAGATAACAATCTCAAATTTGAACTTGGTACGAAAACCATGAATGTCCTCATTACATCATCCATCCGAATTGACAAAAATCAGCCCCCAGCTGTCGGTCCATCCAGCACAAATGGGCTCAGTGTCAGCAAAGATACCATCATCTTTATCCGACGATCGTTTATTGAATGGTATGGCGATCTGCGACAACGAGGATTCAACGATCTGTCCATCCGCGAATTATATCCATTTGACGAGTACGCGCACCATTTGTCAAATCTTCACCATGTGAATAAACAATTTTTCTCATGGAGCAGAGAATCAAAGTGGATGTCATTGTCAATAAAAAAAAATGACGTATAAATTTCTCCAGTATGCGATGAACTTTGAATATTCATGTCTTCTGCCGTGGGATATAGTATGAGAGTTTCTGCAGACGTGCGAACATATCTGCAGGTAACCCTTTGTTTGTGTAGGGGAGCGTACTCCGAGTTTTATTTAAAGTCCTTTAAATGTCATGATGAGGGAAAGAAAAGACTGGATATATAAAAAGAAAAAAGAAAGGGAAACAGAAAACAAATTAAATTTGACACAGATTATTATGAATCAAGCTGGATTTCAGCATCCAGGCAGGCAAAGGAGTTAATAGTACAATATAAAACAATAAACGAGATAAATGGTGTGCGATCGAACGCCCAACGCTAGATTGTCAAGAGCGTGCAAATTGCAGCCAAACTGTCAATGGATGCTTATGGAGGTGCTTATTTTTGCGACAGCCTCATTTCCATGGGCCAGTGTCATTTTTACAAGCTTGACTCGTTTTCATTTTGCCCTATTCTGGTCTCATTTTTTTTGACTGTAAAAAAATATCTGGTAGAAGTTGGCGTATCACCAAGAAAAAGTGTACCGCTGTGACTTCAAAACCAAATAATGCCCGCCGTCTCTTATGGGACTTTGCTCATGCTTCGGCAGGTTTGCAGCAGTTAATACATTTTTGCTGATGTTGATAGACTCACAGAAATCTATCTGTTTATGTTATTAATGTCACTTATTATCCAATGATAACATTTCCCTGTTCTTCTGACGCCTAAACAAACGATTTTTATCTGCCTTTATTCTATCACCTTTATATCATGTTTCGTCCGTTTTACACTGTACTCCTCGACAAAGGTTGCACATCCCAATTCTGGTCTAATTCTCTGTCAAGTGATAAGAAGAAAACTGGGATACAAGCGTAACCCGGGGCATCGGTAGGCAATCCGAGCATAGGCAACTAACCAGGATTAGGACTTGTACAATGTGAGCTCTTCATAACCACCCACAAAGTACATGTTGTACACACCCAAACAAAGGTACATTGGCGAAAGGACGTACAAGCGGAGCGAACTATTTTTGTTTATGTTTTCTCGGTCCTGGTTGAAACACAGGAAGCTGAATTGATGCATGCAATAGTATTTGATCGGCGTTATTGTCAGTCAGTGGTCGTTATCTTTTTAGAGGTATGACAAGAGCGCTTAGCCCAGAGAGCTGTGATACACTTAAAAATTGAAGCTGCTATCATCTGATTGTGATTGTCTTTGTCTTTTCGTTTTGTGCTGTTGAAAATGACTTGCAGTATTTACGCGTCAAATCGGTTACAACGCTTTATGGTCAATATTCTGAGCATCATGCTTTTCAGTCTGCTGTGTGTTGCAGCTGCTCCGGTCATTGTACGAGAAGACGACGATGACAGCGACGATGGAAATAGCATTCATATATCTTTCAAAGCACGTTCGGAACAGGCACTTGCTGTGCTTCAAGCAGTGGTGCTTTCGTATGGTACCCACGCAGCGACAGTCCGGCGGGACCAGACATCGCTCTGGTTACCCGCTATTATCAGACGATGGACGGCGTTCGCTTGGCCAACTTCAGGCGTCTATGAAGCTTGCAGCGCGATCCATAGACTTCTTGATCGGGATCGGATCATCGGTATGCAAAGCTACACGGGAAAACGGCTTACTACAGTCCCGCCAACACACATGAAGAGAATTCAGAATTGCATACTTAACAATAACGTCTTCCTTGGTTACGACGTGCCTCTTGAGACGAGATATGGTGTGTTACGTACCCTTAATATCAAAACAGAAGACATGATGCTCTGCGGGCCGGGAGCTAATCATAAATACCAATTGCTTCTCCGACCATCCATATTACCTTTCCTGCCTGAATCAGTACTCGACGAACTGTTTGACTACGATGCAGTCTGGATCCAAAGTCAACCAGATTACACAAAAAACATCACTACCGTAATACAAATCGGTTATTCAGCTTACCAGATCATCAGTGGAAACGGGGACAGTTGGGCCAAATTGATGATTGGTGTCTACCTTATCATGTCCCTACTTCAAATCACATCACAGTTTATATTACCTATGCAGCAGGTTGCCTACAGTATTCGATGCACCACCGATAAATTTGAGGAGGACGAAATCTGTAACAAATGTAATACCCTTCCCCACCCGGTTGTTGACGGAATGACATGCCAAGACCACCGAAAATGGCTGGTGACACACCATCTACAGTACTTGGCGCTACGGAAATGCGGTATGAAAAAGGAAGAAGCGTTCAACCTGATCCATGAAATGTCACCATCGGATCTTTTTTCCCAGCCTTCTAAACAATGGCGAGTAATTTTCACTTTGGTTGCACCCATGCTACCGTTGCTTTTAGCCATTGGAGCGGGCTATTGGAGAAATTCTCCCGTTGAAGCGATCGTGCTAAGTTGGATCGTTTTGGGAATCCCGGCAAGCTCTTTGCTCGTAGTTTATGATCCAATCTTTGTGAATAGCTGGATTACAGCTTCCACTATAGCTGGGTTCATTCTTATACCTGGTACAATCCTGGTTCTTGTGGCAACCATCTTAGGATTTTCTAAAACATTACATTAGTTACAACGGAGTTTCTAGTCTTAAAATACCTTGGTTCAATAATATTTAATATCATACTCAACGTCTTCTGTTTCCTTGTCTTGCCGATTCATATTGTACTGTCTCGTTGAGCACCTCCGGCTTTTCACGGCTTGCTATGGCGCATTTATTGAAGTAAAAAAACAAATAATATGTCATATCCCAGGCGATTCAGCGATTAATAAGCGTTTTATCACAATCGGCTGGGAAATTTTGAGCTTATTTGAAACGTGCAAAACCTTCAAGCCATTGTGGGAATCGCTCATGTGCACTAATTGGACAATAACTATTGTCTACTACAAGATAGCAACCATGGAATAGCATCAGCTTTTCGACAGATGTCACAAGCCGATATGTCGATTACTATACTTTCTATAGCTATTCTGCTTTTTCTACAGATAGCAGGCTCCTCATATGATGGAGAAGATATAGAATTAATTGTTGTCGAGAGACTGAAAAGCTATTGAAGCTTAAAATAAGCCGCATGGTATAATTTACCTTGCTCTTTGAAGCACTAAACCAAGAGATTTCCGCGATGAAAAGCGGAGCAGTAGCAGGAGTACGAAGCGCCTTGGTCATGCCAAAAACAAACCGGTACGTTCTTCTAGAGACCGTTCTAAGCACGTGCATAGATGTACTGGCAGGTTTTGTCTGGGTTTCTACTAACCATAACAATTATCACAGCCCATCAAACAAAAAACAAAAGTTGTAAACGTGTGGTTATGGCTATGGCTCACAGACAGAGTCGAAGGTCACACAAGAATTTCTGTCAGACCGAAAGAATCTCTCAGCAGAGGAAGAGTCTGGGTTTGATGTTTCACCATGATTCGTACAATATCATCTAAAAACGATGTTTAGAAAGTATGTGTCCATGCTGTCTCATGCAGGGCATAATATTCGGAGTATGAATAGTGATGGACGGCGCCAGATCCGTTCATTCATCGCAACTTGCCTCGGTATAGGGGCGCTGAGGATCGGGAAGCAACAAAAAGCTGGTCGGACATGTCGGCAAAATTGTAGCAACGGTAGGTATCGCTTCATAAACTGGACTGTGAATTTCTATGGAAGCGCAGCATGGCATGGCCAAAAAAAGGGACTTCTGCAATGGTTACGGTATCATTAGCCGGAGTCACCGAATTTGTGACATGAGTCACAGCCCGCCTGCTGAATTTTTGGCTCTGTCACCAAGCTGAGTCGCAGCTTTTGATACTTTTCTCAAGCTATTTCAATTTTTGCATTGGCAGACGCTCAGATAGCTCAGAAATATCGCAATCTCCCTCACTCGCTAGCTGAAGCACTGATCTTTTTTTCCCTAGACGGATATCGAAAAATACATGCTAACCTTTCATTATATACACACTTTATCTGTAGAAGTGCATGTTACAGATAGATCTTTATGACCTTGTGTGCGGATTGGCCTGTATAGGCGACGAGTAAGATAGCGATCTTTTGTACTTCATTTATTTGTACATTTACTCTCCACGCACAGACGTTGTATATAAATACGGATCCTAAAATCTCAGGATCCTCACATTTCTGGTATCCTCAAAACGGCTCCTACCATTCCTGACACGCATCCTTCTACAGCGCTTCCTCGCCTACACCCACTATACTTATGCATTCGTTCTTCATAAGTAGATAGCGACGTTGGCCATAGGCCATGCTATTACATCATCTACGGTCCACCTTTAACTAAAACTAAACAGGAACAAAAGAACTACAAATGACAACAGAGAATTTTGTTTATTTGCTGTAACGATACTGTCAATCTTCTTTTATTTCTCTTAAAAGATTTGTAGCTAAAATATAAAGGTATATATAATGAAAGCAATAGACTACACACATAGAAAATAAAAAAGAAAAAGCTCGTTCTATACATCAAAGATAAATTACACAAAGAATTTCAGTGTCTCACTTCTCTTTCTTTCTTGCAGGAACCTTTTATTGGTTCGTTTCTTTATTCACTGAGTGTATATATATTAAAGTGAATATAGATAAGCCATAGAAGTTTCGTTTAAGGGCACTTTTCGTAGTGCTAAGAAATCGGATATGTACTTATTGTATAAGCTACAGTATTATGGAGATTTACGATAACCCCTTTTGATGTTTGCATAAGGAAAAACATCAATTACGCCATCGAATATAATGATTGTTTTATCAGTGATCATCTTCAGTATTTGACACGCCGACTGCAGAATGATTCATTGTCTTGAACTATACTGTACTGTTACACAATCCAAGGAGAAATATTCACCATGAAATGATTTGTTTAAATACGTCGTATTTCAGCAGGTGATTCTTATTCTTAACACTTCACTGTCTACGCACTCTCAAATACTTATTTACTTATCCTTTTTTATTATACTATTTTTTTTGTTATATGGTAAAGTATAAGACAGAAAACAAGCACTGCACACTAACGTTAAAAATATGGTAGCTGCCAAATTTGAACTTTGTAGGAAACCCAGGTCTTAGTATGGGCGATGCCATCAGCCGTAGCCCCACTAAAAACTATGAACAGTACATGCAAACAGTGATTGCTGGGGCTAGAGGGCTACCAATATCAAAAGAGAACCGAAGCAAGGCGCTACAATGGTTGCAAGCAAGGGGTATACAAACCGTGTCTAAGCTTTTCACCACCTCTCCATTAGAGGCTGCATTGTCTGTAGCTGTAGTGCGCTGCTTAGGTGACAAGCAGCATGCTGTATCCTTATGATTATCGGATAACCAAACCATTCCCGCAAATGGCCTTCTACGTCTGTTTGCTATTGCCAAAATGTACAACATTCGGGTGTACCTGTTCTCCACGCAGAGCAAACCTAAAGTGATTGGAAACAATCAATCAGTCTATAACATGTCGCTTCTTCATGAAGTGGACTCTCATACGGGAATCAGTCGTTGGGTTCCTTCATATATCGCAAGGTTTACCTCTCCGAAGTTACCGGGTCCTGAAACCACAATCGAAAAATCACCTTTTATATCACCTGCTGCGACCAAGAAAAACGTCGTGGGAGAGTGAAGGAAGAAAAAACAACGTGCACCACTTGGTGTGACAGAAGAAGTTATTAAGGATGAGTTACGAAAAGAAATGAAAGCATGATCATTGTTTTTACTTGAACATAATCTAAATACATAATATCACAGCAATAAGAGGATACATTTGGAATTTTCCAGAATTACAAGAAACAAAAATCCAAATCTAGCTGCTTTAGAAAAATTCAAAGAGAAATTCATGAACCGAAACAAGACGCCTAAAGGTTTGATAACTAGCAACGGAAGCTCGGATCATCTTTTCAAAACCTTGAAAGAGAAATACGGTACAAAGGCTTCTCCATCTGCTTTTGAACAACATTTCAAAGACCCGGATAAACCTGTGTTGCTCTGGAACGATATGGCAAGATTTCTTTATCGCAATGAGTTGAAAAAGATCACTGATCACGAAATACAAGCTGCATCAATCAAGGATTCCACGAGAAAAGCAAGTGATATACACGGTGATGATAGTGAAGGTGATAACAGAAGTGGTGACGAGCCAAGTGAAGACGAGGAGCAAAGCGATGACGAAAACGATAACCATCAAGAGTACATTCGTGTGGCTACCACAACTTTGCGAAAACTTGTTCGCCCAGATTTCGATCTTGATACTGTAAGATCCCGCTTGTTGATGACACAGGAATCAAATTCAAGAGTGATAAGCAATATGGAAACTGTTTTGTCTCATTTTACGGATATGGTTTGTCGTTTGACATGTTTTACTACCGGGAAGTTAAACATCTCGTTAGGTACTTCGCGGCGACGTGTACCAATTCACTGGATATGACAACTACAGTACTCAAATCAACCTAGCAGACGTTTTCCCTGCTGATTACGACTTTGGCGATCATAAAGCTAAACACAGTATAGTCTCTCTGCCTTTTATTAATGCAGACGCCGCTGTCGATTCAAACATATTCAGTTTTGCTCAGTTCCAAAACATGTTCTACAGCACAGTTGGCGGTATATACACAGAGCAGATGTACGTTTTACATTTTACAGTATTCTTGCTAATTCTTTTTCTGCTGCAGACCTAAACCGTGGTTTAGCATAAATGGTGTGCTATCCTCCCTGGTCGATCCCAACGATGATGCTGTAGCGTCATAGTTTCAAGCCGATTCTTTAAGGGCGTTGTATACTGCGGCGAACAATCTCTACAGTGGTTCCTTATATCCAAGATCTCTTACCAATATCATCCGTCTGTTGCTCCGTGTAAATTTAGCGCCACGTCGCATGTCTTCGTAAATCACCGTCATAGGTACATTTACAATCATTAACCGAAGGTGTCCTATCTGATACAATACACTGATTGCATAATGAAATCCCGGAATATGAGCATTAAAAGGGACAGGGATCCACACCAAGACATATGAAGTCCTAGTCATAGATTTTAACATCATCTCTTCTCATTTTGCCATCCCTAAAGCATCTATGTATGGCCCCAACTTGTCCCCTACTACCCTGTGCGTTCCCTGACCTACCTACGGCTTGTACAAACTTAAACCGGAACTCCAAGTATCAGTACGTATGCAGGCATACGAATTCATAGAACATCTTAGGGTTTAAATGTAATGGTATGATTATCAAGCACGGCATTGATGCAAGTTTCACTGTTACAATTTCATGAGTAATACATAGGCGCTATACATTCCCAGAGAGGTTAGATAAGAAACAAGGTGCAATGCGCAAAATCACGCGGGTTAACAACGTCAAGATGTTTACAGCAATCGATAAGGGAAAGTCTACTGCATAATTGAAGTCACCCGCACAGGAAGCATTCAGAGTTTACGTCCATGCAATACGGAAAGCAACATGCGTTGAGCACTTCATGTTACACCATTCTTCCAAAATTGCGATGTTTATTTAAAGACTGTAAAAGTACTATTTTTAAAAATTTTGCCAAGAGCTTAGTTACGGAATACACGCCACAGAATCAATGGAACTCCGTCTGTGGCGTCTTTTATCCTTTGAACATAGAAAAGCATAATTAACGTGATTTGTTAGCGTCAAACCCAGTTTCGAAAACGTGCCAAGTGTATTTGTTAGATGCCACTTTATAAAGATAGCCGATGACACACCGCTTGAACTGAGATCATGCAGCATGCATGAGACTAGTTCAAGCCAATCTCCCTTGAAAGACATTTATCCCAAGAGGATTCGGAATATTTGATTGATACTATGCAGTTCTCTACAGTGACAGTGTTGCACGCTCCAGCAACATGAGAAGTGAACGCATCTGCTTCATCCAACGGGTTCCTCCTAATATATACTTCTCGATTTTAGACCAGCATTCTTCGATAAGATTTAAAAAGGGCGAATGAGGTGACATAAACAAAGGCTTGCACCCTCGTGCATTTGTAGTATTCACAATAACGCGAGAGTGATAAATTCTACAATTGTATATGACATTGAAATACCCCTTATTGTGTTCGTCAAGAATATCCATGACAGCTTCCATAAACCTGACGATATGGTAACGCGTCGTTCCTCTCTGAAGTCGTTTGTTTTTACGACAGGCATCACTCTTTTTCAATGGCTCAGTGATACTCATATTTACACCTTTTGGTTGGGTACATTCATATTCGCTGGTACTCCAACTTTTGACTACGCGCACTCTCCCATCATTGATGATTGAACTCCAGCTTCATCAATGAAAACGCAGGTTTTCTCAAAATCAAACGTCGCAAATTCTATCCAGTTATGATATTGAAGTGTAGTTCCATTGTCTTCCTTTGCAAAAAGAGACTCTATAGTGGGATTGTAATGAAAAAAAGTCCATTTTGTCTTTTAGTGTGTAACTATGGCGCAAAGTCTGTGGTTATTAGCTGAGCGGTACAAAACAGCCGCTGTGCAAATGCATCAGGCACTCCGAATCCTATTGAGATAGAAATATTCGCCTGAAGTGGTTTCATGTCAAAAAGTCTAAAAATCTCTTCCAGTTTTTCTTTAAAAAGAAAAAGTCTCAAGTTGACTCAAGAAACAAGGTCATCTTGTCTCATATCGCTCCTTCGGTTCGTCTCCAAAGAAATTAAACTTGTCTAATCGTTTGACCCCAAATCGTCTAATCAACATTTAAAGTCATGTCATTCCCAACTTAAAATACTTGTAGGTAGAGTGTTACGACATTAGATTGGCCAAGAAAATAGTACAGCCAAGAATATCGGAATACCAATATCGTCATAGTTATGGTTATGCGCAGTGTGTGATCAAATTTACGCCTGCATCCGCCATGTCAAATGATAATTTAGTGTAATGTCGGACTACCGGATATATAAAGAGTGCATAACCCAGGAACAAACGCATTTCTTTGTGTTGAACTTCAGTTTGATTAAAATTATGAGGTTTGTAAAGATGAGAAAAAAGACGAGCTTCGTGGATTCTGATCATAACGTAGCCAACCTACAAACAACGCTGCGATCACAACAACCCCTGATGCCTACTCGACTACAGAGCCAATGTCTATCACAGAAAACACGCAAAACGCCACTCAGATAGGTACATAGAAGCTGATATAGTCGAATGCAGACATTACTAAACTTTGCTTGCCTTATGACAGAAAACAGCGAGTCATCCCCTCTGAGGTAAGATCCATTTGTCAGAAGAATAGACTGTTAATAATAAGAAAACCAGACTGAAAGGCGGTGGCTGTGTGAAAGGTTGTTTGGCGGGTATTTGTTTCTGCTGTGCTCTGGAAACAATTTGTTGGTAAGTATATCAAAGAAAGATTTTGCTGCTTTGCCAAAAACTTAACCTCTATACTTCTTTTTCTTTTTACGAACTATTGAAATCACAGCTGTAAGTAGGATTTCCTTTTATCCATTCGGAGTTTTGTGTAACTGTTACCTTACTAAATTTGGTCTTTAGGTGAACTCGACGAAATCTGCTGTTAAAAGCACAGCATCACAGAGGAGACTTCTGTTTTATTTTATATCATTACTGGCTTTTAATAAACTATTAGCTTATCGGCTACTAGTTAGTCAACTTTTTGCATGTCATTTATAGTGCTTTAAGTATTTCGGATGGCACTAAACAAATCTGTGAAAGAAAACGAGTAACCTTCCATCTTTCCCAAGATAGTTATATTGATCCGTATACCGTACTGTTCCAATTATTTTTCAGATTTTAGAACTGTCTGAGCCAACCAATGCTTCCCTATATTGATCAAACAATGCCATCAAATTTGTTTTTCGTAAGGTAACGGCTAGAAAATACCAAGTTAACGTAACGGCCTTCTTAAAAAAAGGGGGGAGGAGAAACGAAAGAAGTCTGTTTCATACTATTAATTTTGTTATCTTGTATGTTTAAATCTAGACTTGGCACCGTCCGTATAATCTCGCTGATTTGGTCAGCTATAAATCGTCCTCTTCTAATAGTAGAATAACCGGACTGAGCAAGTGGAATTTACAGCCAACCAATTTGACTCCTTAGATGACGACTCATGATGTCAATGACGTTATCCCGTTCCATTAGTCGCAAGAGGATGCATATAAATGAGAGCAACTGGAAATGACAGCTTAAAAACGGATTCCGGGAAGATAAAGTTGCTTTATTACATAGGTATTGTACAACAAAATAAAGTAATTACATGCTACATGAGATAATGTGGTTTATATATCAAAGTACGACCAGTAGCGGTAAATCGTGGGTAAGGTTATAGTCTGAAGCGGAAATCCAATCTATTGCTTCCAACATCCTTGGTTGTCTGCAAGTAACGTTTTCGCTCTTCGTCGTTCATGTTATTCCATTTCTTCTCTCGCCATACATTGGTAAGTGAATAGCGGAAACGTTGGAAAAGGAAGAGAAATATGGTGGCAATGGTGAGACCGATATTGATCCAATTACCCTTTCGATAGCGTGGAGCGTCCGAATCCTCTGTAATTCAAAAAGGACTTAGTATCCATTTTCAGGCAATTCTTCCCACATGTTACATACGGTAAATCTGAGAACCAGGTACACCATTGATATTTGCCGCTCCAATGACTGCTCCCAGAGCAAGTGCACGCTTTCCGACGGGTGCTATATTGGAAGACATCCAGGCAATCTGCATACCGTGCCATGATGGTGAAGATGCTGTAAAAAGAGCAGCACCATACCAGCTCCAACGACCAGCGTTGTCAGGCAAGAATTCGAGAGCAATGAAGCCAATAAGACTCCAGAGGGTGCCAATCAAAGCATGGAGAGCCACTTCACCATAATAGTCCGAACTCTTGGCAATAAGAATAGAGAAGATAAGATTGATGAAGAAAGAAGGAACAGTAAGAAGGTTGCTATCTGTCGTTGAAAAACCGGAAGTTTTGATCATCGTAGGCAAGTAAGTTCCGATGGGTGTCAGACTCATCATACTACGAAACGACGAAGGGGGGGAAATGATATTTGAGCCTTGTCAGAAAATGGTGCTTTGTTCATCTTACCCCACAAAAGTAATAATTAGGTGCGTCCATAGCTTTGTATCCACGACTGCTAACTTGGCATCAGTCCATGTGATGGGTCGATCTTGTTCCTTTTTGCTAAGATCGTCGCGAATAATGCGTGTAACTGCAATCTTTGCTTGACGTTCTGTGAACCATCCTTGACCACGAAGCAATCCAGCCGTCTTTGCTGGCGATGAAGGTAAATAGAAACTGTGAAAAGAAAAAAAAAGAAAAGATGATACGTTAGTCACCTTTCGTTTTCATCATTGCTTATGATCGTCGTTATTCCATCACGCTGGAGAACAATACTCACAAAGCGATGACTCCAACCAGATGTGTAGCAAGTCCATCGATCAGAAAGAGCCATTTCCAACCTTCGAGTCCAGCTATACCTCGTAACCGGAAGATACCAAATGAAATAAGACCTGAGAAGGCGGATGCAAAGGCTTGAATACCCCAAAACCAGGAGAGACGAGTGGCCAACTCGTTGGTTTTGTAATAGCCGGTGAGATAAGCTAGACATGCCGGAATAAATCCGGCTTCTGTCAAACCAATCAATACACGAACAGCCATAAAACCACCGAAATTCTTTAACCAATAGTCTCAGTAAGCTTTTCTCTCCGGTAGAGTTATAAAGCATCCACATACATGAATCAGTGCGTGAGCCCAAGTAACAATAGCCCAAGAGTTCATCAGAATAGGGATCCACAGATGTGCTCCTATCTTTTTGACGACGGCATTGGAAGGCAGCGTGAAGATGGTGAAGACCAAGGAATACCACAAAGTACCGGTGTTCACACCGTCATTATTAAAACCTAGATCGGCCGCGAGATCGTCCGAGATGGCGTTGGCTAATTGGAATTCAAAAGAAGAGGTCATGAATGAATATCGCGTCCATAGCAGCAATAAGAAGTGGATAAAAAGGCTAATAGCTTACATATATTGGTGCGATCCATGTTAAGAACAAATGTCATTAGGAGGACGAACGACATGAGACGGATGTCGAGTTTATTCACTACAGCCCTTTCTTCTTCTGGTGTCCACTCGAGTTTATCGTCATAGCTGCTGGCTATGGTGCTTTCCTCGTCAATAGATAAACCGGACGTAGATAAGGCCTCCTTGTCTTTTACCGATACTTGTATTTGCTCTTTGGATGCCATGTGCAATTTAGAGAGAAAAGAGAGCAGCGTAATATAGACGGTTGGATAGAAAAGAAGAAAAAACACAATAACATGACGAGCTTTTTATGCAAAAAAAAAAAGGAATTCTGTAGTTTGCACTAAGGATGTCGCCATCTTTGGATATGAAAAAAAAAGGACGAGATCCACATCTCGGGAAAGTTATCTCACTTACACTATCCTTGTACAACCTTTGAAAGATGATAACGCACCATTCGGACACACAATTGTGCAATTTCACAGTTTGACTGCATTACAAAATTGAAGCTAACGCTTGCATCATCGGGGATCATGCTCTTGATTGGTTATCCATGCTTTTCTTATTTTTCGACTGACGATGGATGGCGACATCCTTGGTCATTGAAGGACATGTCAAAGTAAGTTGAAAAAAGAATTAGGTAAAGTCGTACACAAACAGATAGAAAAAACAAGCGTGTCAGTGAAAGAACGATAATATTGGTTGTAAATCAATGCAACCTTAAAATGGCATGCAGAGCCAAGATTAAAATGCCCACGCTTTCGCGTATATTGGTCAAAACCTATGCAACATTTCTATGTCTATGCCATATCTTTGTGTTTATATGTTTCCATTCGTCATTATCTACCAACTTAAATCTTTCTTGGTGTTGCTCTGAGGGAGAATATCTGTGGGAATCCGAGGTGGCGGTGTGTATACCGTCGAAGGATCTTTTGGTTCAATTGTTGCTGGGAAGGCATCATCCCGTTGGATTTGTGAATAGTGCTGTATAGTTGGTAACGTTATCTGTTGTTGTGCATCTGCTTCTGCCAATTGGCGACGCTAAATTAAAAAAAAAAAAGGCCCATTTTGTCATTAAGCGTGAGTTTTCTTTGAAAACTTGTGCCGACCGATCGGCTCTTACCGTTTTAGATTCTTTCCCAATACCCAGCTGTGGTAAACCACGATTGAGACCTTCTAATAGAACGCAAGCTTTACACACTGTATTAGACGACATATAGCCACACCGTTCGCACGTTTGCTGTGAGGGAATTTTAACATCGGATTTAACCTGGAACGCTTCTCCAGAATGAATGATATCTATTCCATTCACAAGTTAATCCACTGTCACAATCGCTACCCTTTTTCTTTTTTCTTGTTTACCAATGATAGCACTGGGACGAATAGATTCCAGATCTTTCAAAAACGTCCGTGCGTGTCCGCGGTAGGCATTAGGTGAATAAATACATTCGGTTGAAAAATAGTCGAGTTTCTTGAAATAGGCATACATGACAATTTCTTTTTCGTAGGTGTATTTAAAAGGCTTTGATCGACGAATCAAGCTTTCGCCCTGGGTCACAATCTCCGTACACCGACCCAAACGAGCAATATCACCTCGGAAAACTACGAAAAACCCAGGTTAAAAGAAAAACTAGCATTCATCGGAGGCTGACGCTCGGCACATACTGTTCATCAACACTGTCTCTGCAATATCATCCGCGTTGTGTCCAGTGACAATATGGTCCACTCCTAACATCATGGCACCTCTATCCAAAGCCTGTCGTCGAAAAACACCGCAGTAGGTACAGTTATTTTTCAAGCCAACCTCACGCACAATTTCGTCCATGGTCCAGCCATATAAGTCAGCATAGGATACGATCTTTAAAGGTAATTGGTATTGTTGTTGATTTCGCTTAACGGTTTCAAGCGAGTCATCCCGGTAGCCTGTGATGCCTTCATCGACAGAAAGCAAGAAAAGTTCAAGACCATAATCGTATCGTTCATTCAACGTTTTCATTACATGAGCCAGTACCGTTGAATCTACGGTTACCCCGAGAGCAGGTTGAGCACTGAATTTCTCTCCAATCACCGCTTTTCTAAGTTACCTTTGCCACCACTTGCACCAATTGCTACCCGATCGCCTCGCTTAAACAATTTGGCTTCCATAATTGTATTGTGGATCTCGGTTTCGAAGACATAATAAAAGCATGATTGGCAGATCTGTTGACTCGTCTTCGGTCTCTTGAGAACAGCCCGATTCTTCGAACAGAGAACGCAAAACTTCACCATAATTGTTTTCGCTTATAGCAGAGCAAATAGGAAACGTACAAACTTTTTTCTTTTCCCTTCTCGGTAGGCGTGACTTTCAATGTGGGTGGGAGCTTCAACTGTCTGGTCTCTGTGTGTGAACTATTTTCTGGCTGTGTTGAGAAAAAAAAAAAGGAAAAGAAAAGGTGGACTATTGCGAATGGATCTCAAAAACATCCTTCTTCAAGGCACATTACAACTGTCTATACGAGATTTGCGTGCTTTGCTTTCTGACAAGGATGACAGAACTAGACTCAATCGAATCAACAACGCGACGTTTGCTTATCCAGACTCGGTGGAGGAGTCTTACGAGTTTTTTGACGTGTTCATCCATCTTTTATTGACGATTCAGCCAGCCAATTCGACCTATGGAGAAGAACAGGCCAAGACCATCGTGGTCGATGCATTACGCATGTGCATCAACGGACTTCTAAAAAGCCATGGTTTGACATGGTTACTCTACTTTCCTCTTCACTTCTCCGTCGAGACTTGGCAAGCTTTACTTGCCAATCCAGATAAGACTATTTTGGTCTATCTTTACGGTCTTGTTCTTGCCCTGGCTAAGAAACCTGGTTTGTCTTTAGACCAGTGGGCTGAGGGGATAGTTAAATTCGTGAGAGCTGGTTCAGGCGTCATCACGGCCCATTTATGGATCAATCTGTGGGATCTGGATATTCGCATGCAAGCCCATACCAAATCGGTATTTATGAGTGCTTTGCAGCAGTTTTTTAAAGTGAGCCAATTGGAAAGATCTATCAAAGAAATGCTCCGGATTATGAGTCGTTCGGATACGGATTGTCTAGTTTCGGGTGTAGATCATCAACTAGGAAGCGCCTTATTAAGGCCGTCCTTTAACAAGGACGAACTGACATTAGCGCTGATGGCCTTTGAAATGGAAATCCAAGGCAAAGAGACCCTCTACTTGGATGTGTTTTGCACGTTTAGAACGTTTCGCCATGCAGAAGCAACTATAAGTATGAAAAAAGAACAAAGAACAAAGAAAAAAAAGCTGGGAAAGAACAAACAAACAAACTTACATGTCATTCATTTCGCATTTTCATCTTCTTCTCATACAAACAGATAGAATTCCATCAAAGAATCCTCTAAGTCAAAATCTGTTGATTCCCCCTCCAGCTGTCAGCGGGGCACGGACTTCTCAGCTACAAGCGGGTTTCCAATCTTGGATCGCCAAATTTGCTAGTCTGCTCCCATTTGAGTTCGACCTACACCTGAAAGAGCTTATCAAGCAACGCTATCCAACCGAAACAAAAACGATGTTGGACCTTGTTTTGGCTGATTGGGCCGTTAGAGACCCTTACCGACTACATATGGAAATGATCCTTGACGGACTGACAGATTTAATCCAGAATTCACGATATAACGCACGCGCGGCACCATTTTACGCATTCATCCAGTTATTTGGCACCATGGAAGAGGCACAGACGTACAAAAAAATATATACACCAGAGACAGGCGCAGCTGTTGATTTCTCCACTAAGGAGATGGATGCCGAGGATAGTTCCATGACGAAGGGTTGCTGCCGGATACTACAAAAAATGGCTATGTATGAAGTTGCAAAAAGTTGGGCTGGAAACTGTTTAAGCGTAGCATCACCAACCGTAGTCCAATCTTACGTTAAATGGTTGATACCCCAACTGAACGAGGAATTGAACCCTAGCAATAACAAGCGTGGCACGCGCTTCAGTGGTTGCATGCGGGCAGCATTGTCGAATGAACGCGTGTTGGCATTAGCATCATACGTCGTCCCGGTTTTGCTTCGGGATTCGAGTGATCAGGCCTTGGCATGGTTATTACGGGAACCGAATGTAGCCAAGATTCTGGTGAACTATTTCAACCAAGGAGCACAATTACAGAGCCAACGATTGGTCAGGGATATTTTACAGCATCGATCAAAACTTTACATGGATACACTTCTCAACTTTTTGAGAGAAAACATGAATGATACTAGTGTAGATTCGGAAACCTCTCGACTATGGTTCAAAAACCACTTTTTGAAAAGTATATTATCCCTAGCCAGCAGCGACAGCGCAGGGAGTAGCGTTTCTTCGCAAATTTTCAGACAGATACTCAAGACACAGGGCGACTATAGCTGGTACTTTGGGACACCCTGCAACAAGGAGGCAACCAATGCCGTTGATTTTAATGCTCTACACCTTGCAAAGTCACATGATATTCTTCCTGTGCGCACTATTGGACTGGCTTCGATGCTGCGAGAGATCGCTCAGTTAGGCGATCCGGAAAGACAGGAGCACCTAGTGAACATCTGGACAGGTCTTTGGTCAAGTGACGGTAGGAAGTTTACTGTTCCCGTGAGCTGGGTACTCCAATGCATTGGTTTGTATGATCATGCGCCTGTGGTGGCGAAATTGATGATCCGGAGGTTTATTAATATTGGAATTGAATCATCCGAGCTTGCCCGGAAAGAGCGACCGTTGGCTCAGGAACGAAGTTTTACTCAACGAATGATGGACCTGATGCTCCTTTCAGATACCCCGGAGGCGGATGGGCTATTTGGCCTGTATGTCCAAATCTATGACCGTCCTTCGGCAACGAAGGAGTCGTCTAAAACAGAAGAAACCGAGGCGATTGAATCTATCGTAAGGTTAATGATGGAACTTGCAGAAGAATTGAAAGTTGAGCTGGATCAATCAGCAACACAAAAGAGAGCAGCAGCAGCAGCGAAGGTGCAGCAAGAGGAGAAGGACGGAGAGCGGGCGAGGTATTTGATGACCCCGGCCAAGTCTCGCAAATTGAAGATTGCCATGGCACGGAAGCAGCGACGGGCTAAGTGGGAACGGGCAAAAATGGCAGAACTTGGTGCCACTGTCAAATCAGAGACGATAGATAAGAATATCAAAGCATTAATGGTCCTATGCCAACGAACCTTAAATTGGTTACTTGCGATTCTGACGGCGTCGGATCAACAAAGTTTGTGTCCCGCAGCAAATCAACGACTGCGGTCCGGTGTGGTGGAATCTCTAAGTTTGTACGAGTCTTTGCGTACACTCAATTCAATCGTTCAAAAAGAGGATTTGAAAGAAGATATACGTAACACTATTGCTACGTGTTTGGAAATACTGCGGCAGCAGGATGTGAGACTATTTGATAAAGCCAAGCTTATCTTGGAATGTCGGTGACCTAATAAAGGAATGAGAAAAAAAGAAAGTGGCACAGGTATATGTTTTGGTTTGGAAACTTTCGGAAAGGGGGGGCAAAGCGATACAAGATTTGTCGATCATGGGCGAATGGATGCCAAGTTGTCATAGTAACCAATCAGCGTCATCAATTTTGATTTGACAAGCCGCTGT
This sequence comes from Apophysomyces trapeziformis B9324, assembly GCA_000696975.1. NCBI lineage: Eukaryota > Fungi > Mucoromycota > Mucoromycetes > Mucorales > Mucoraceae > Apophysomyces > Apophysomyces trapeziformis. Next base: position 269,476 of record JNDP01001300.1, read on the forward strand.
GGTGGTTGATTGTTTTTCTTCCATTGGCGATTGGTTGACATTGCTTAGTTCAAACTGTTTTGGGTATGATTAACCGCAGCGGGCCAATGCGCAGTCGGGAAATAAAGAGAGGAGAGAGAGAGAGAGAAAAAAAGAAGGGGGAGCGGGGTGAGTCATCTGGCGCAGCATTTTCACTTATAAAAATCCCCCGCATGGATTGCCTTTTGGCCGACTTTATACACACCCCTTATTCCACAATACATTATGACAAGACTCACACTTGAAGAACGTCATTATATTCAAGCTGTCTCACATCACAAGCTAGTTCAATATCATCATTCACGGGTCGATCTTTCTATCCGGAAATATGTTTTGATCGCAAATATGCTTCGACATCAGTCAGCACCAGTAGTTGAACAACATATCCCACTTTCACCACCTTCACCACCTTCCCCTCCCGCTCTGGAAAGAGACGATGATGAGGAAGAAGAAGAAGGAGAGCGAATGGCACAGGGGAGCGAGAGCCCTGAAGCAGAACGATGGCTAGATTTCGTGTTGAACGATCTAGACGATATGGAAGAAGAAGAAGGAGAGTTGTTTGAATCGATGGACTATACATATGACGACGGTTATGAGCTTCAACGAACAGTATCTCGACTTCCATCCGAATCAAGCAAATCAGACGAGGGCCATCTTTCTACCGATGACGAATCAAGCATAAGGCGACTGTATCCAATAGAGGAAGAGTCCATGGTGCACCCACATTGGCGGAGATGAAGTTTGAAATTCACACACTGAACGTCCATGTTCCCGTTTACCATATTCTATCCCTCCCGCTTTATACATTTATATATATATTCGTTACCCTATTTTTTTCCTTCCAATCTCTCTCTCTTTTTTTCTATCTCCACTTTGTACAAACATTTACCTCTTTAAAAAAGTCAAAAGCTCCACATTGTACACAATCAATTTCTCCCCCAACGGCTTCATAACCGTGGGACTGTAATAAAAAGAAACAAAAAATAACCAGCATGCCACAAACACATTCATCAGCCTCTGGATCAACTGCTTCCAAAAAGATCCGAATGACTATGGCCTGCGAACGTTGCAGGTAAAAAGAAAGAAAAAAAATAAATATAAGCCCTTCCTGTTTGTTTACCGTCTTGATGTTCATTTCTCATGTCAATCCTGATTTAGATGCAAAAAGGGTAAGCCTTCCATTGGGTTTAAATCAAAATTTTAAGACACATACTAATGTTTTCCTCGCATTAGTCAAATGTGATTTCGCTCATCCGACTTGTACGAGATGCCAGCAGGCCAACGGTAAAACACCATAAAAAAAATATGACACGATAAAAAAGAGATTGGGAATTTTCTGATTTCTCGTATTTGATGTACATTATAGTCACTTGCTCCTATGATGGCTCAGCAACTCAAGTAGATCTCTTCAATTTCATAAAGTTAAACGAGACCGTCGACACATTGCAGCAACGAGTGCAGTCTATCGAATCGGACATAAAAGACGTGAGAACTAACACCAGATATGTGGCAAATGAAGTCCGCCAAACGACCCAGACCGGAAAGGACGACCAACAATCCTCTTCGTTAAAGAGATCCAGACCGCTTCATAGCATCGCCGGATTAATCGACACAGGAAGGGCACAATGGTCTCTTTCTCTAACACCTCGTGGTCTACGTATCGATACTAACATTGTCTCCTTACACGATTTGTACGATATGCTCTTGTCTGGCCTATCTCACCTAGAAATTGACGGCTGCGAAACTCAGGACTCGAGCACCTCGTCGCAATCTTCGAGCGGATCAATCACTGACTCGAACTCGGCTAACAAAACGACCATTGCGCGTAAGAAGTCTTTATGGAAATGTCGCTTAAAGACCTTTCCGCTCTACAGTGCATGGGAACCCTACACAGGAACCGTACCAAATCATAGAGATAGGCAGCCTCGAGAGCAATTATCAGAAGAAACTCGCCAACATATGATGGATATTTACTGTACTTGCTTTCTCTGTCTTCCGAGTATTGGGCGTTCGGGCTCGGTAGCAGATCAATATCGCAATGGCACACTTGATCCCTTGCTGACAAATACCATTCTGGCCTGGACTGCACGCCATGCAGCGATCTATCATGATTTGTTTCCGGGAAAAGACCCAAATTTAGTCGGAGAGCCTTTTTTCCAAGCAGCAAAAGAAATGCTAAAAGATCGTTTCATGACAACGAACGTTGACACCATGCACAGTTTAATCATTATGTATGTCTATGCCATCGGCAAACCGGGAGAAAAACGCAATGAAACCGAATCAGAGGCCTATATTTACTTGGGACTTGCTGTGCGAATGTGTCTGGATCTGAAGATGCATCAGGAGCCTACAAGTGATGATCCAATTCAATGCGAAAGACATCGACGTTTCTTCTGGGTCCTTTACTTTTTGGAGACTTTATGTAGCATTCACTCAGATCGACCGTTTTCTCTCCCATCAGAGGACACGATCACGGTTGATTATCCCAACCTTATGCCCAGTGAGGTCGGCGAAGTTCGGTGGCGGGTCGAGTTTATGATTCAGCGGTTTCGGATAACACGGATCTACAGGGACATCATCTACAAAACCGCCGAAGAAAAACCATTGCTTTCTTCCATTTCGGCACTGGACAAAGAGCTTCAAGATTGGTACGAAAACCTGCCACCGCACTTCAAGTATAGCAAGGGCGATATTAACAAGCGCAACTGGCAGAGTGCATCCTTCCGCGAGCAAGCCTGCATTAAGCTGAACTTTGAGTATAACTTTCAATTATGCCAGCTTTATGGTTTGTTTCTGTCAAAATCCATTGATGAGGAGCATCCTTCAGCAATTGATGTACTCTCACGCGAAGTTTCTCTGAAAGCAGCAGACACCATGGTGGAGTTGCTCGAATGTTGGACCCAGTTAGAACAACTCTGGTGTCATTTCTCACTAGAGACATTGATGATGGCGACAACCATTTATGGCAATTGTCTCCAGAATCCAAACGAGACGGCCTGGGCCAAAACCCAATTGGAAAAAATTGCTAATATCCTGTACACCTCACCTTTACGGCATCATAAATACGTGATTGGTTTGGTTCGGAGAATCCAGTCCATGTTCGTGGAGCAGTTGGGGACGACGCTGGAGTTGCAGGAGACTCCCACGCCTGACGTGAAACGCGAGGATCCTGTCGCTTTCTCGGCTGAACCTGGGCATGTGGTTCCCTCCCGACTTGTGCCCTGTGTACTTGATGTTGCGTCGGCATCTTCTGCGTTCGATCTTCACAAGACGAATACGATCTGCAATGCAGAGGCTATGCAATTTTCCAGTTTTATGTACAATACGGAATTAATAGATTATGCATCGGATGGCATGATTGGGATGCTCAATGGACATGACCCAACCAACACCACCACCGGCAACAGCACAACAACAAACACCCAATCTAATTTCAGTTCACCCGATTTTGTTTCAAGCAGCACCAGCCCACCGTCATGGGGTGGTAGCGCTGGTACGCCTACTGGTCCAACGGGCATCGGACCACATGCCCAGGAACAACAGTTTATCATTTCCTCAAGCTCACCATACCCCATTACCCAACCAAAGTTCGGGTTAAACCCTCAGCAATACATGGCCATGTCGACAGCATCCACTTCTCCTTCGGTTCTTTTTAACGAAACGAACAAGACGTACAATGACAATCTTAATAATGGATTCGGTTATTATTAATCTCGTTTCGAACTCTTGTAATTCTAATCCCTCCTTTCTTCTTCTTTTTTTTTTTTGTACATCTATTTTGAAACTTTCTGTATAAATTATATTATCAGCTGGCGGGATGCACGAGTTTTTGGATCAATCATCCAAAATTATAAAAAACGAAAAGGTGGCGGCATATGAGAAGACTTGTTTATGTTTAGTGTTTCCGGTGACTTTTCCTTCTCTTTTTTGTTCTCTTCTTTCGAATAAGAAAGATCTTTATATATATATATATATACCGACGTCCAAATTCCTGAATGAAGTTTGTTACAGAAAATAGCTTTGTTTACCACTGGGCTACAATCATGGTCAAACGATTATTGAATAAATAGGGATTTTGTCTATCAGATGTGAGGCAACCACAAGGATTTTTGCATATTGTCAGTGTCAAAATGCTGGCATTTGTTGTCGCTAAAACTGGCTAACTTGTGCAAGGCATCTGAGCGAACCGATTCAGTATCTTACTTTCACCAAAGTCCAGCGTTGTAGCCTAGATACGTGTTGATGTTCTATGCTAGTTCTACCTTTCCATTACAATGTACAGTATTAAGAAACGTGTTGTTTCCGCATAGAGTTAATAACTCGGAAGATCTGTTATAGGCTTACCTGACACTGAAAACCGTAAGAGCATATCATCATTATAAGAGATAAGATGGCAATATCCATTGGAAAGACTAGCAACCCGCAAGGAGTAACGGCGGAATAGGCTGTCACCACAATGCGCTGCATTTGTCAGTTCAAGGACGAGAACCCAAGTCCTTTCCAACAGAGTCGAGCTAGCTAACAGCATACCTTACGAAGGTCCAACAGTATGCTCTAGCATTCGTCGGTTTTTTATCACCCAAGCCCGATCTTCTATAAGGTACTACCTGCGTGAACTACAACATCTCGAGCGAAAAAAGATAGAGGAAAAGAGGATCTTTGGAATCCACCAAGATTTACTAGGTTTATAAACACCGACAACAGCCGGTCACATACATTGGGAATCTGGGCCAACATGGGGATGATTGGCCAATGCTAGCTGTTGTATTCATACCCCGATGGATTAACTATTAACCAAGTATGAAAACAGCTGTCGGTTATTCGACTACAGCTTGTCACTTGGAGACAACTGATCGGAATATAAGTAAGCTATTCAAACTCTGGTTCACCAACATAGCAATTATTACTATGTAACCAGGTTTTAGGTACATATAACCAACGGATCTGATCTGTTATTGTTCCTTGGAAACTATTGTCATATCAGTGACACCTGATTCGTCCTAAGTACTTGATCCTCCGTTATCATGAATAAGCCTCATGAAAAGTTTTACGATCTCAGTGGAAAAGTGTCTCACAGTTAGTATAAATAAGCGTCAAAAGAAATAAAGTTAATCGATACCTTTTAGTCTGGTTAATTACTGGTCTTCTACCCCATTGTTTACATCCATATTCAACACTAGCAGGGGATTTTGTATGAATTAGGGGAATTGTGGACAACCGTTAATATAAAATAACTGGAATAGTCTTAAAATATAGATAGTATAAAAGATAATTGAAGTAGTAAAATAAAATCTTCGGACAGGTGCCGAATTACTTTTGGCTGCAGTTCGATTCATATTCCGACGTTCAGCTATTGCATATCACTTTTCCCTGTTCGCGTTTGTTTCCTTTGCGTGTAAAGCATGGATTTCGATCTTCACAGAATCATTAGCAAACAACTTCCGCATTTCAACTGTAGCAATGTCGACAATTACTTTTTAACTATTGCCTCTCTGCGACTGGGACATACAATCGTTTATTGCTTCAAAGAGGCTTATGAACTTTAAGACTTCAATGCAGCGCTATCATGACAGTCTACCTAGTTTGACCAGGAAAAAGGAACTGCCCAATATTGTTGACAACTCTAATTCAAACAAACGTGCACAAGTAAATTGGGGAGATTAAAGAAAAGGAAGAGCCGACACATGAGGAACGAAGCGTTTTACCTCTTTTTCCTTTGATAAACAGCGCGGAAAATAGAAAAGTCCTCGGTGACTCAATATGGTATGGCACAAATTGACTATAGTGTTAACCAAGTAAACACTACCCATATCTACGGTGATAACAAATACAATCGACAACCGCTATGCTTCATAAAATGATAGGACAATACTTCATTTTGCTACGTGTGCTTGCAGGTTCTCATTTACCTATTTTACTTAACATCTTAGGCTCAATGCCATCAAAACAACAACCACAACTGCAACATCCTATGGGACAGAAGCAACAGCAACAAGCCGAAGACCAACAAAAAATTGGAAGATAGTAGTCTAGACGCTCAAGGATGTTCTCCAAACAACAAAAGGTAAGCTTATTTCACATATGATGTGGTACCGCATATAAGTGTTGCAGCACACTAATTGAACTGAGTGCGGATGATATTTCAGAAAAGGCGACGACCAACAGCAAGAAAGTGAACCATAATAGTTCCCACAACAAGATGAAAAAATCTGCTGGATCCATCAGATTTATCATTCAAGCCACCTGCACCACATGATCGTTATATTTTCGATGATCCAAATGTTTCTGCTGCGATTTATACCTTTCAAGAATCTATCAAAAGTCACAAATGCAAGTTATCTTTGGAAAGTCATCTTCACCATGCTTTGTGAGTTGTTTGTCCGAGAACATGGATATTCCAGGTGTGATCGAACAATTATACTCTTCTATAGTATTCATCATCTTAGAGCTGCATCTTCTATTCTCTTTTTGAAACCCGGTCGGCCATCAATGACGACCTGATAATGATATTTGGTGAACACCGACTTGAAGCAACTGTAGACAATTTGAACAAGGTATTCGGTGTTAAGAAGCTGCCACTGCCGGTCGGTGTTATGAAGGAAATGATTGATGGCATCGAGGTAACTTTCATATATATCTCATACGATGTTACAACATCAGCTATCATCTCATTGTTCTTAAGGACATTAATGACAGACGTTTGACGAGAAATCAAGCAGCAGACAAACTATTATCACTGGATGGAACGGTTCCAACTTATCAATTAAAGTATACAAAGTCAGTTGCACAGCTGTAAGTACCATTATATCATGACGGCACAAATATGAGTAATATATGCATTCCGCTTGTATTGGCACGATATGATGTTGTTTAGGCTGAAAAAACTGCCTCATACCGCACGGCCCATGACCAAACACTGCTATCTGCTTACGAGGAAGGAATGCGCAAGTAGAGAGAGAGGTTGGGGTCGAGAAAGCGCTGGTGCAGCATGTGTATCAGTAATGGTAGGGAAACGTTTTGAGGGTCTCACAAACGTGAGGATCCTGAGATTTCGAGGTCCGTCTTTGTATATGAACGTCTGTGCGCGGAGCGTAGATGAAAAAATAAATCGTTATCTTAACCATCGCCTATACAGGCCAGATTGCACACAAGGTCATAAAACCTATTTGTAGCATTCCATGCTACAGTCATTACCGAAGAAGTGATATAAAATGACTTATGCACGCGGTACACTGATCCCATACTTTGCGGCGCTCTTTGACAACTCTGATCAGTGATACGTTCTTACGATGATGGTAAGTATAGCGCATATCTGTACATTATATGCAGAATGAGCTTCTTGTTCATATATGATCCACTGTTTTTAATAATTTAGGACAGACAAGACAACTATGGAGAAGAAGTAAGCGCCCAATGTTCCAACACGACAGCCCGATATCTGCATTAGTAGTCTGCAAGGGATAAATTGGAACCGCAATTCTGGTTTCGGTGAAGCCAAAGCATCCAATTCAAGGCGACAACCACTACGTTCTTTGCAAGGATCTATTGCGAGTAACAATTTTGCAAAAAACAGCGTTGATACCGGAACGAACAAAGCAGTCCATAGAATTCAAATCGTAGGTAAGCTATCTATACACTTCTACAGATGAGCGCATATATGTTATATTACTTTCTCATCATTGTGTTATTTTGCTTAGGACGTTCTGTTGCGTTCTATGTGTTTTCTCTATTGTCCGATGAAATATACGTCATGCCAGAACCGCTACCTTTGGTTAATACTGGCTGCCTCGACAATCTCTTGAAGTATGTGATGGATATGAACAAGATCCTGATGATTTTAGACGTATTTGAAAAGTGGTGCAGACCGGTACCAGTCGAGCAGGTCTCCCAGCTTGGCAGATCGCGAGGACAACTCTAGCAACGCCAACTTTCGGTCGTATCTTATCGCATGGAACCGGTCGAAAACGATCGTGTGCTTTAAAGTACTTTTACAGTTAATTGGGTGTTTTTGTTTCCTTCCACGAAATCCATTTGCTAGCATAATTTGTTTTGTTTGTTTTTTGTTTATTCTCATTCCCATTGGATTCATGTCTTAGCCATATTTCATTTTTTAATTCATTATCAGTAATGTACGTACATCCCCGCTTTGTACCTCTTGTCATTGACTTGCTTGGCTTAGTAAATATGGCCAAGAACGACCCAGTACTTGTGGAGAAGGCCCGTTAAATTTGACGCACTTAATTTACTATCAGCTATCAATAGTATATTTCTTCTTTCAGCTCAATAAAACATTATATTTCTGTTGTGGATTGCATTTTATGGCTGTGTCGCGAATAGCCAGTAAAGTTGTAGTTTTGGTTTATATCTTCGTATTTTTAAGCAACTCAGTCAACTGAAAGAAACCTATGGGACAGATAAGATAGGCTAGACTTGTCTTAGATTTTTCCTAAAGACACCTAAAGAAGTTTCCCGCAGTGAGGTAGTCACCGAACTAAAAGCTATCGCGCTTAACGAAACGTGTTTTCATTAGTGTTCAATAAGCCATAGCTTTCTGCCGTAAAACGTACAGTTTGTTTATATTTTTATATCTTACAGAAAAGTACGATCTGTCCTATATTTCCAACGACCTGTTAAACCAGTTCTCCGTGGCCAATAAACATCCTTTTTAAGCATTCATGACTAGGTCCTTGTCCTCAGTCTATTGCTATATACATGCTTGATTTATGAAGCACAGTTCGTTTTTAAGATTCCGCCTGTGGACTTTGACCCTATTCCGTATATATCTAGATCCATGGATAAAGAGAGGGAATAAGAAAGAACAGAAAAAAACACAAAGTAATAGGTAGGACATGATGTTGGTTGCTCCCCTTGTTTTTTTTTTTTTTTTGCACAACAAAGAAAAAGGCTTAGCTATTTCTCATCAAGTACGCTAACGATTCTTTTCTTTCTTTTTTCTTCGTATGAATGATCAATATTTTGGAAGCTAGGAACGTCATAGATCGATCCACAAGTGACGATGCGCTAAAAAAGAAATTTCGGTCATGCATTGCAATCCAAGTTGGCTACATATTTTTTTTTTCTTTTGCATAGAGATACGGAGAATATAGCATACTACCTTAAGAGACAATTGGTGTCACCTGTTTCCTCAAAACGATGACAAGCAGGAATACATCTTGTTATGCAAAAAAGAAACCATCGGGTTCCCTGGAATTCAAGGGACCCTTGATCTGTTAAAGATTCTGTTCTCTCTCTCTCTCTCTCTCTCTCTCTCTCTTGGTCTCCACCTGTCGTTTTCTTTTGTGTTCAGGTTAACTTATTTTGTCTGAAAAAAAAACCGCAAAATGGCTCATTAAGCCGCATACAATAGACAGAGAGAGAAAAGATAGGGAGGGCAAAAAAGTCTCGTATTTTACGGTACAAAAAAATCATGCCGCTTCACCGGATATCGGAGAATAAAAACCGGGGCATGCAGAAATACGGAAAAGGAAACTGATTCTGTCCTTACCTTATCATAGGCAGAAAAATCAGGTAGTAAACTAAACATAACGTCATGTTGCTTTTTTTTTTCTGTCATTTACCCTTCATCTGCACCCCCAAACATATTTTGATATTTCTTTTAGTCCTACGTAAATAAGGAATGAAAGAAGAACGGTGTTCATATTCTTCATACATATATACTAAGCTGAAATGCTTTTGAGAGTGTTAATAAAACAAATTGGATTGTGGGGTACTTTGGTAATTGAGCGAAATAAAACAAGGTTACACTGGAAATAAAACTTGACTAATTCTGGATTAACTACAGCAAGAGTCATGGGGGAAGCAAAAGTAAAGCTGCAGAGTGTTTTATGAACACAATGCACAGCCATGTCAGTTTTCCCTTCTTCCCACTTTTTAATAAGTTTTCCTTTAGAGAATAAGAGATAGAAAACAAGCATGAGGAATCATTAAAAAACTAACAAAAAAAAAGGTTTTACATGAAAGAAGAATGCTAATGAATAAAACAAAAAATATCGATAAAGAGAAGAAAGGGAGGAGGGAAGAGAGAGAAAGAGAGAGTTTTTTTCTGGGTGATAGGAGGGCGAGAGGCGGTCGGAGGCAGATAACTGATAAGGGGGGAAACAAAGGTTTTTGGTTGAGAGTATGTTGGTTGTCGAAATAAAGAGTAAAAGAAGAAGAGTTATACCTCTCTTTCTTTTTTTCTTAAATGGAGATGGCCATATTATCACGGTTAATAATACAATCGGCATCTTTATAGCCAAGTGAATCCACCAAGTAGCTTTCCTTCGCGCGCATGATACGGCAGATCTCGGCACTGGAGTAATTGACAATGCCCTTGGCCACGGTGACATAATCCGTCACACCGTTTTCGCCTGTATGTTGGGCAATCAGACGCACTGCTTGATGTTCGACAAAGTTGCCTTCGACCTTGGCAATTGAATGGGCAAACAACGACGCGCCACTTGCGCCCTGTCGCGCTGCGCCGCTTGCAATCTTCTCCGCCACATCGGCATCCACATAGATTGTCCCAGCCGTATGAAGACCGTGCAGGATCCACCATTTGCGGTCAATCAGCGGCTGCGGCTTCGCCACAAAGCGAGTATGCAACGGCAACTTGGTCGTCGTTCCATCGTCCTCGGAAGAAATGATCGGCACGATGTTTTCAGGTGTGGCTCCCCGTGTGATGACCGTCGTCACACCGGCGGCCGTGGCAAGGTCGGCTGCAACCAACTTGGTCACCATGCCCCCCGTACCGAGGGCAGAACCAGGCGAAGTAACAACAACCTCTTCACGAAGCTGATCCAGATCGTCACAAACTAGAATCGGTCTTGCCTTGGGATTCGTCCTTGGATTGTCCGTATACAAACAGTCCACATCTGTCATCAGAAACAAATAATCAGCCTTGACCATCCCGGCCGTAATGGCCGACAGCGTATCATTATCTCCAAATTTGATTTCCTGAAAAGCAAAAACAAAAAAAAAAACCAGAATCCATTTGAGTATGAGACAGACAATATCAAACTTCTCTTTTTTTCTTCTGAGTCAAACGAGAAAGAAAAGAAAACAGGTTTGTCTCTTCAATGGTTTGAAACACTTACCGAAACAGAGATTGTATCATTTTCATTTACAATTGGAACAACGCCCATATCCAAAAGTTCTTCCAAACAATTGACAGCATTCAGATATTGAGATCGCTATTGAAAAAAGAAAAAAAAAAAGAATCATTAAGTTATCTCTGCTCCAGAAAGGAAAAGAGGAATAAGTATCTATTGAACTTACATCGGCAAGATCATTACGCGTAAGAAGGATTTGTGCCACAGGTTGATTGAATTGACCAAATAGATCATCATACATACTCATCAAACGACCTTGACCAACAGCTGCTATTGCCTAAAGAATAAGAAGAAGAATAGATGGATATCGTTAGTCAATGCCTGTTTTTCACTTCATTGTTCTATTTTTTTAATATTTTTTTTTTGCTTATGCAAAATAGCATTTAGATAGAAAGGGTTCACGCACATGCTTTACCTGAATGGCTGCCAATTTCTTTGGTTTTTCTGTCATGTTTAATCGACGCAGACCAGTGCCTACGGCAGCGCTAGTGACGAGGACAACCCGGTGGCCCATGCGTTTCAGTTGGAGAATGGTCTCCACTATCCGCGAGAGATTGCCCAAGAGAGGATAGTGTGTAGTTTCGTCACAAATAGAGGATGTGCCAACCTTGATGACCAATGTCAGGGAGGATTTTGTAGGACGATGTGTATTCTGAACGTTGCGATAGACCACCATGATGTTGTTGTTTTCTTATAAAAATAAAATAATCAAATTGGATATTTTTTGGTTGTTTTATAAAGTATATTGCGAGAGAAAATGGGAAGAGATCAGTGCATGCCACGCATGTTCATGTTTTTCTCGGGTTTTTTATAGCGAAGCAAGACAGCGGAGTTTATCAACGATATAAGATGGATAAGGCGTGTGTGTATACCTGCATGTATATAAAGAGACAGACAGACACACACACATACACACACACAGAGGGGAGAATGAGCGCAAGATTCACAGAATAAGAAGGGGGGTGAGTCAGGAAAAAATTGATCGATAGGCGTCATGATTTGAAACTAAGTTTACAAGAGCATTAAAACGTTCCATTTGAAACGGACCAAAAAGTGCAAGATGATCATCGCCGTTTTCTAATTCAATTATTATCATAATCATTCTTTCTTCTCTTTCGGCATTTTGGCTTTTTTCATCATGCGATGTTTAATATTTCGCGCTCTCTCACATTTCCTCTGCCTTTTGATCAATAAGAGATAACGATCTGAGGGGACCCATGCCTGAAACACCATATATAGTTTAGTCTCACTCCTTTTTCGGTAAATCCCTAGCGTCATTTCACTGTGCTGGTACGTGACTGTGCAAGTACTAAAAAAAAAAAAGGGCGCAAAACTGTGGGTCTGGGGTAACCGTGAATTGAAAGAGGAAAAGCTTGTATGATTAGATCAAACTAAACCACTTCAGGCAATTCGTTTCCGACAAAGAGTACATGTGAACGATCTTTTCCCTTTTACTTGCTGAAGGGAAAAGCTAGCCGAATTTCCTGGGTTTAGAACAACTTCTTCAAAAAAAAAGAAAAGCTAAAGGAATGCCCTAAATTAAAGTATCGTCTAGACTTATTTCACTTTTTCTTTTGCCTTTCTCATGCCATGAAAAAAAGAAAAGAAGTTTTATATAATATTTCTGTCTTACCTATAGACCTTACCTTTTTTTGCTGCCATACAAATGCAGAAACAGGCAAATGATGACATCTTTTTAAGGGCCGGTGACCCTCTGTCTCTCGTACCTACTTGAACAGAAAGAAAGAGCGAAAGAGAGGATGAGTCAATGAGTCAATAAGTGAGTGACCCAGTAAAAAAAAAAAAGGCTAGCAAGAGAAGCATGTGATTACCATGAAGTAGAATACGCAACCTATTCGTCATTCATTAAATCATTCAGTCCATTCTTTGCGTTTTTCTTTACCTTTTTATTCATTGCTTTAATCTAGTGAATATCTTTGAATCAACAAATTTATCTTTTGCATAACATCTTTTGGGCTATGCGAACAATGTTATCATATGTGCGGCTTAATCTACGTAAAGCCGAATAGATTTTTCGAATTAAGAAAATAAGAATAACTCAGCGTGCGAACGGGCCAAGTTCCAAGTAGTACAGCCCTATTAGTTTGTAAGTCAGAATAAATGATTATCTTTATCATCATATTGATACCAACCACTTGAATCTTATCTCCTTCATCAGCAAAATATAAAAGATCAATCTTCAAACTGCAGGATATACAGCAGCAATAGAATCTAAAACCTAACCTATCTTCCAGTTAAAGAAGGAGGCTCGAGCAAAAAAAAAAAAAAAAAGGTCATGGCATGGATTTCTTTCTTTCTTCCTTCCTTCCTCTTGTTTTGTATAGGTATCCATCCCCTCGTGGATAAGGATGACCTGTTTTTCTATTATATCCATATAGCATTCCATAGTTCAATGGATAGAAGGGGAGGGAATGTCCAAAAAGACAAAAGGAAATATGAAAATGAGGGAAACTATAAACCCTTTGGATGAAGGGAAACTGAATCTTTCGAAACAAAGGACGCAAATCTAATTGCTTTTTTTTTTCCTTCATCTTCTCCCCGTCAAAAGAAAAAAGGATGCGCCTATTCCTCGTTGGCTGTCTTTCGTTATGTCTATACGCTGTGGCGGTAGAGGCACTCCATCCTATCGTTATCAAGGGACACAAGTTTTTCGACTCGGTCACCAAAATGCAATTTTTTATCAAAGGGTAATAAACATTGGACATAACAAAAAAGAAATAAATGCTTCTTTTCCCTTTCTCTCTGCCTTTTGGGGCAATTGGTTTCTTCTATCTGTTGACACGATTTTGCCCCATCTGAATTGTAGCGTAGCCTATCAACCACGAACGAACAATGCCTTGATTGATCCTTTGGCTGATCCATCGGCTTGTGTACGAGATGCTTCCCTGATGTCCAAACTTGGATTGAATGTAGTCAGGGTGTATGAGGTATATATATTAATGGCACAACAGGGTATCGCGGGACCCCTGTTTGATTTGGGCTAAAAGGAACCTTTTTTTTTTTTGCTTTATTTCTTAATAGGTGGATCCCAAGAAGAACCATGATGCTTGTATGAAGACATTTGCCGATGCCGGACTCTATGTCCTACTTGATATTGCCACACCAAAATTCTCAATCAATCGTGAACTCCCTGAATATGATGTGCGATTATATAATGCCTACAAAAATACAGTAGACACCTTTGGTAAATATGATAATACATTGGCCTTTATTGCCGGCAACGAAGTGACGAACAACAAGACAAACACCCCTGCCTCAGCCTATGTGAAAGCTGCCGTGAGAGATATCCGTCATTATATACGATCTACCCAGAAACGATATATCCCCGTAGGTTATGCCAGCAATGATGATGCCGACGTTCGTTCGCCCTTGAAAGACTATTTTAACTGCGGAAAAGATGAAGAACAGGTATAAAAAGAAAGAAGAGAAAGGATGTAGGAAGAGAATTCATCAAGTAATTCTATGTCTCTTTTGTTGCAACCCCGTTTACAGGTGGACTTTTATGGTGTCAATCTATATGAATGGTGTGGCGATTCTACCTTTGAGAAATCTGGGTTTGCGGATCGTACGAGAGAATTTGCTAACTACAGTAAGCCTGTGTTCCTATCTGAGTATGGCTGCAATCTTGTTACGCCACGACCTTTTAGTGAGGTGGAGGCTATCTATGGACCGCAGATGACGGAGGTCTGGTCAGGTGGTGTGGTGTACGAATGGACGCAGGAGAACAACAACTATGGTTTAGTGCAGCTCGGCAACTCGACGGAGCTCCTGCCAGACTACACCAACCTTCAACAAGCCCTGGCCAAGATCAATCCCAAACGCATTCATATGGATGCTTATGATGAACAGCGGTCGGCGTCGGCTTGTCCGCAAGACACGTTTTGGAAAGCATCGGTGTCCTTGCCACCGACACCTTCCGAGGCTGCGTGTCAATGTATGCAGGATAGTCTGATTTGTACCGCCTCCGACAAGGTCTCGAACAACAACGACAACAACAACAACAGCCCGAACACTTTGGGCGCACAGTTGGACATGATGTGTGGCGTTGTCCCTTGTCATGCTATTAGTAGTAATGCCGAAAAAGGTGAATACGGTAGCTTTTCCTTCTGTTCCCCCAAGGAGAAACTCAGTTGGCTCTATCCCCTTTACGCCAGAAAATACAAAGGAGCCTGCGACTTTGACGGCCACGCGACCAAGGCTACACCAAACCAAAAGAATGTCGAGACCTGTGCTCAGATGACAGACGATCCCTCTACAGCCTCCCACAGTGGCAATGGAGTCGGAAGCGATACGGACAACCCGACCGCCGGATCACCATCGACAACGACTTGGACACCTACTTTTAGTCTGTTGATATTCTTACTTTCCCTCCCCTTATTATTTTGACCCTGCCGAAAGATGGCGCCAGCTTGGCTCAACCAGACCATTCCTTTTTCTTGCCCTCTCTCTCTCTGTCTCTCTGTCTCCCCGTCTTTTTTATTCTTATCCCTTTTTTTTCATCACATCACTTGGCAGCTAAACGCATGTATTGTGTATATAAACATTCAGATATCTGATTTATATACATAGATGTGGATACATATGGGATAACAGAGGGTGAGTGAGTGCATCTCGATAGTTATTTAAACGATATAGCTTTTTGTTTTTTTTTCTTTAACTCCTTCTCCAAGTTTTATTCACTTGTATACGTTTCCATAAAACTTTCGCCATTTTTTTTTCTCTATTTGGGCTATTCCCTTTATGACTCGTGTTACTCTGGAATGAAATCGGCGAAGATCCGAAAATCCTTCCTTATTCATAAACTGATAATGCAGCAATTGTTTGAATGGGAGAGTGTGATCGAAAACACTAGGCAATCACGCATTGAGTCGTCTTTTTTTTTTCTCTTTTACTTAATTGAATAAGAGAGCAATAGATCGCTGTAACTGTATGAGCAACAGAGGAAAAGGGAAAAGAGGAACAAGGTATTGTTTCTTTTGGCTTTTTAACAACTTCGATGCAGTCGATCTTGTAATAATGCACATGGACCTTCATTTCTTGATTGTTGCTAGAATAGCTAGTTAGCACACCAAGATGCACGCGCTTACATGTGTACATCGATGTGCGTGCACAAATCTTATCTTTTTTTTTCTTCTCTTTTTTTTTTTTTTTCCCTCGCTCTGAATACTTAAGTCCAAGGCCAGAATGAAATTGGATCCATACAAAACGATCCTAGAGATCCTTCATTGTCATGGTTATCTTTATAATAATTCATCAATCATACAAAGACCGAAAAAACAAAAGAAAGCAAAAAGAAGTATATGACGATTAACAATGATCTTCAACGTTTCTTTTCTTTTTTTTTTTTTTTTTTTTTTTTTTTTTTTTTTTTCCTTCGGACGCATTCCGATGAACAATGCAGCTTCTCCCAAGCGGCCTTTTTCTTACTTTGTGTCTCCCCCTTTCTTTTTTCCTTTTCCCCCTTTTCTCCGCTCTTCCTGTCTCTATCTCTCTCACACACATCTCGGTTGTACTGCCTTTCGGAATGTGGATACCTGATATTCCCTTTTTGCTTTTTGCACTAGGTCGGAGCCTTAATGAGGGTTGGCACGCAACCCACATGTCAAAAGAAATAATTCTTTCCCACCTCTTTTTTCTTTTTGTCCTTGCTGGTCCTACCTTCCAACTTTTAGATAAAGACCGTGAGTGATTTTGTCGTTATTCAGTAAAATATAGAGTTTAAAGTAAGAATCAATAAATAATAAAACAACTATCGATATCACCTAACTAGCTGGAATGATGTGCTATGGTCTGAATTCTTTCTATTTGTTATGGTGCTTCGAATTTAAGGTTTTTCTTTCTTGTCTCTAAAGTAACGGATAAAAAAAAGGCGCCTGGCGATCTCCTTGCCTTTATATCTTTTTTTTTCTCATCATTGCTTTTTTTTTTCTTCTTGTCTCTTTCTTTCTCTTCTCATTTTCTACTTGTATATTTTTCCCTTCTTTTTTTCTCATTTTCATCCTTTTACATATTTCTCCCATTTTTTTTTGACTTTCTTTGTCTCTTCGTAACAAAATGTCGTGCACGACTACCATTTTAGCCAATGATCTAGTGGAGAAGATGTATGCTGTTGCTGATCCGTCTCCCGAAAAAGTACCACGCAAACGTACATTGGGTCCCTATGAATTACTGGACACACTGGGGGTGGGTGAGTTTGGTAAAGTCAAGCTAGGAATGCACATGGAGACGGGTCAACAGGTAAGAAAGAGAGAAATGGGAATCTATATAGGGTTATTCTAACATTAAAATAAAAATTGATCAAAAAGGTCGCTGTCAAACTGATCAAGAAAATCAACGTGGAAACGGATTCCAAGATGGATAAAGTTCAGCGTGAGATTGCCATTCTTCATGTAAGAAGCTGGAAAAAAAAAGAAAAAGGGAGCTTCTCTATGGGCTATGGGAAAATAATGACAATGGGTTGACTCAATCTCCTATCTTTTTGCCCTCTCTATTCGCCCCACGCCCCCTTTAGAAATTGAAACATCCCTACATTGTAAAGTTGCTCCATGTCATCGAAACGGAACATTATATCGGCATGATTTTGGAATATGCATCTGGTAAGATAAACAACAAAAACAACAACAAGCAGCACATGGTCTTCTATTGGGAAGAACTATTTATGGTTTATCTTTTTTACTCAAACACTACGCAAAACATGGAATTGTAGGAGGCGAACTTTTTGATTACATTCTGGCCCGGAGAACACTGGACGAATTGGATGCTCGTCGATTTTTTGCTCAAGTGATTAGCAGTGTTCAGTATATGCATTATCAAGGCGTGGTTCATCGAGATTTAAAACTGGTAAAGAGAAAGACTTCATCCTTTTGCTTATATAGATAGAGAGAGAAAGAGAGAGCGTGTGTGTGGGATGAAATGATTGTGATGCGATCAACCAAGGTTTTGTTTCCATAGGAAAACTTGTTACTCGATGCCAACAACAATGTGATTGTGACCGATTTTGGGTTTGCGAATCAGTTTTCCCTTGCTACGGATTTGATGGCGACATCCTGCGGTTCACCTTGTTATGCCGCACCTGAACTAGTGATCCATCCAGGCCGCTATCTGGGACAAGGTGTCGATATCTGGTCTTGTGGTGTGATTCTCTATGCCATGCTATGTGGTTATCTTCCTTTTGATGACGATCCAAATAATCCAAACAGTGATGATATCCAGCTCCTGTACAAGTACATTCTTTCCAGTAAGCTGCAGTTCCCAGCTCATGTTTCGCTGGAAGCACAAGACCTGATCACCCAAATGCTTGTGCCCGATCCTCAGCAGCGCGCCTCCCTCGCCACGGTCATGAGCCATCCTTGGCTGGCTGATTACGCCGACCTCTTTGATAAATCACCCGAGATGGTAGAGGCCGAGGCGTCCGATATTATTCAACAACTCATCCCTGCGGATGCCTTCACCGCCACCCTTGTACCCTCGTCCTCGTGTTCGTCGGCTTCCTCATCCACAGATCCGACCTGTTGCACCGATGACGGGAACCATCTGAAACCTGTTCCGGAAGAGGAGGAAGGAGCAGATCTACTCTCGCACCATCATCATTATCACCTGACATCGCATCAACCCGCCGATGTCTCGCCTACCCTACGTCCTCGTCCCGGTTTGCGAACGCTATCCACCAACCGCACTGTTCTAACGGACGATCATGTCTTTCCCATACCACAACCTACCTTTATGCCTGAAGATGCACCAGAAGAAGAAGAAAAGCACAAAGACGAGGATGAAAATCAGCAGCAAGAAAAAGACGCAAAGGATGAGTGCAACAGTCAAGAAGACAATAACGACACTGAGATTCTGCAACAAAACAACGAGGAGGAAGAGCAAGGGGAGCAGCGAAAAGAGATGGCGTCTCTGGAACAACAACAACGCCCTTCGGCAAGTCCTTTACCTGAGAAACGTAGCCTGCTCATTGATTTATCGGCAAGATCAACCTCGTTGCAGCAACAACAACAAGAACAACAACAATCGCCACTCTCCCAAACATCAGCACAGCAACAGGAACGGCAGAAACTGCCGCCCAACGGTTTGGCCACCACCACCCCCAGATCACGTTCTTTCCGTCACAAGTTAGCCGTGGGTGTCTCTTCCATGTGCATGCCTCGGTTCAACAGACCCAAAGTGGATGAAAGAAGCCGAAAAGCATCCGAATATTCCTCTGCGGCTTCGACCACGTCTTCGCGGCGTAGTGTTCGTTCTGCGATTCGTCAGAGTTTCAGTCTCTCCAGGAAAAGCACAGCGGAAAAATTCAGCTCGGGCGAACAATCGCCGTCTTCGCCATCTTCAGGACCGAAACATAAATTTTCCTGGTCCAAAATGAAACAAAATACCCAGGAAGCAAGTGCCATGACGAAAACAATCGGACAAGAGGATGAAAATGCATTTTCTTCGGCTCCAAGAGCAACAACAAGAGATAACCATGGCTCTGCACGTTCAGCAGAGGATTTGCTGCGTCAAGTGCGACACACCTTGACCATTTTGGGCATTGATATGGAGGATCTTCACGATCATGGTTTATTAGCAGAAGACCAAGAGAAACCATCACCTCATCAAGAGCAACAACAGGCTGCTTGTTATCAAATTATCTGCACCCGACCACGTTCGCATGCACATGAGAACGCAGATAGCAGTAACAACGACAGTAGTAGCTGCAGCTCCAGTACACAAAGTACTGGTAGTAGTTGCTGTTGCCCTACCACTCCTACCACCATGACCCTTCCCTGCTCAACGAACAATAATAATAACCATAAGAATAACACCACCCTCCATCCGTCTGTTTCCATAAAGAAAACGATAGCCCCTATCTTTGCTGATCCGGTCACCGATCCCGGAGAGGAGGTCAGATTCCTGGTCGAAATACGGCATCATTCTCCCGGTACCTGTTCTGTGGATGTTCAACCCCTCAGCGGAAGTCCCCTCGTTTACAACTTTTTATCTCAAAAGTTGCTTGATTTGTTGAACGATCAGTCTCAATTCCTTCTTTCCCATTGAAATTTTTTTTTTCCCCTCTTGTCTCCTCCTCTCCCCTCCCCCCAAAAAGAAAAAGAAAACAATGGAAGAAAAAAGACACTTTTACCAATAATGCCTTATCTTTATCTTTTATATAACGTTATTATTAAAAAAAAACAGGAAGCAAATGTTTAAAAAAAAAAAAAAGCAGAAAATTTTTTGATGATACAAAATTCGAATGGTATGCAGAAGACAGAAAAAAAAAAGTTCATTGGAAAGTAGAAGAAAATGATAGAAAAAGATAAACTGACAGCGCATATTACACGCTTTAATGTATGCTTATAACGAAAGGATGATGGGATTTAAAAGATAAGAAAGGAGAGGAGAGAAAAAAAAAAAAAAGGAAAAGAAAGAAAAGAGAGTAGAGTAGAGTAGAGTAGAGTAGAGTATGCGTGTGTATCATCTATGCGGTACCATGTAGAATATCAAGCGCCTTTTCGGTTCTCTTAGTCCAGACACCTTGTCCATCTCCTTCGTCTGCTTCATCAAGCGATTCATCCCACATCGTTTCCTCATCAGTATCGAAATCATCAGAATCACATGCTGAATCCATCTCGTCTGCTTGGCAGGCCACAAAACGGCCAAGACGACTTAATCGGTCGACCATGGTTTGATGGGTCCGCAAGCCTTCAAGGAAAGGACGACGAATCATCCTTCGCAGCGCCAATGTGGCCTGTCGAACGTTGTCTCGCACGTCCACTTCATCCGTCAGTTTCATGGCCAGGATCCAGGCTTCCAAACCACACAAGGCAACTACAAATTCAGCCAAAGACATCACAGCGGTTTCAATACTCTGATCGTGGATCCAAACACTGTCATCGAATCTTGCTCTTCGTGTCGCTTCTTTGCCCTTGGCCAAAAGTTTCTTGATGTCCGAACGAATGGCTTCTGCTTTCAAAAGTTCTGTGTAACCGGCCTTTTGTTGTTCTGGACTCTTCTTCATCAGGACAGCTGCTGATAAGACATGGACCATGCTCTTCTTGGCTAATTCGTCCAACTGGTTCATCTTGACTTTGTGGGTGATCACATCTCCCGAGATAGGTTCCAACACAGCCAATGATCTAGGCACTCGGTTCAACACAACAGCCAGTCGTTGTTCGGCAGTGGTCACATCGCCTTCCCACAATGCCTCGGCTGTGGCGCCGACAGCGGCAAGCCATCGTGAAAGACATTGCTCGTTATTATCAGCCTCTTCTAGGCGACACTCTTCGGCCAGAGAAAGAATAGAACCAAAAGAAGTCTTGCTCAGCTCATCCGTATCATCTGCAGTCATGTAGAGAATAAGACGTCCAAATTCACTTCGTAAGCTGTCCAGTGTATGCAACGTTGACAAAAGCGACACGGGTACCAACACAGGTGCTGTTAGAGAAAGAGAAAGGCCTTGAGTCGATGGATCGTGAAGCGATGTTTGTCGCCGGATAATATCCAATGCCTCTTCCCAGGCACGAGATGAAAGCATACTCTGCTCATCTCGCTCTTCATCATCTTCGTGATCCCACGTAAGTGCATCCATCCAGGATGTATTCTCTTCATCCATGCCTGCCTCATAAACCGCTAGGCGCCAGAAATAGCTGGCTAGCTTGCGGGCAAGAGAACGGTTGGGAATAAGAACGGCCAACTGCATAGCAGCTGTAACATACGCTCTTGCACGGGTTCCACTAATAGATTGGTGTTCTTCGCTATCTAACGTCTCAATCAAGTTGATCATTCGGAAACAAGAATGAAGCATAGACGTCCTCGTGGCATCAGGATTACCTAGTAGAATACAATAGAATTAAAAAACAATGAACAAAACTCTATTTCTTTTATTTCTTATCTATCAACTTACCACCAAGGCACTCGATTTCATTCAGTTTAACCCATTTGCAGGCTCGCGCCCATTCATCGTGGGGGGTGAGGTCGGCATCTGCACCATAAAATACTTCATAACCAAACATATGTCGAACAAGAAGACGGAAAGATTCTTTAAGGAGCGGAAATAGGCTGCTTGCAGTGCTGCGAGGGGGAATATCCTCGTCGACTTTGAGGGACTTGGTCAAGATGTCGTAGATCTGCATGCATTTACGATCGCCAGGAGTCAAAAGAAGAGATTGGACGGTTGTGTCAGGCTTGACAGAAATTCTACGTTTGCGCATGGTAACCGCTCGCTTGGATCGTGCGACGCGTCTTACTTTGAAAATTGGAGGGAAAAGCCAAGTTTTGAAATACGGCATGAAAAGTTGGCCAAGACATATCACAAACAGAAGAGTTCTCAAGGCGGTCCTAATTAAAGGGAAAAAAAAACAAGGTAAAGTAAGTATCTCAAAGAATAAAATGCATTTCATTGCTAAAAGTACAGTATGTCACTTACCATCCATCGCCAAAAGGTAACCAGGATCCAAGGGAACCACTGCTCATTCCAAATGTATTGACGCCTTCTGTTGATCCAATGGTGCCCGAGTCAGCGCTAGATGATCGCGACACATGATGATGATTTTCGTACTGTCCAGAAGAGTTCGTTCCACTGGTGATGGGAGAGGTAGAGAAGAAGGTGAGGCACATAAAGATAGCAGTGAAGATACGATTGGTCATGGCGGGCGGGGTCACAGGGTCCGAGCTCGCGGAGCTTGAAGACTCGTAGGGATCTGTATGGGCCTCGTGCGCCATCTGACGTGCCCGTTTTCTGTTGGCGGCCTTTCTTTGTTGTTGCTGTTGCTTTTGCATTTGGCGTTCAAGCATCAATTGTCGATGCAGTTCCTGTTCTCTTTGCATTTTTTGCATTCGGTAACGCACCAAGACGTCTTGACCACCTGGCAATTGACCTAGTAAATGTTGGAGAGTGGTATTCTCGCGACGCATATCATCCCCGGTTCGTTTCAAATGAGTGATATATTCCGTTGCCTTGCGCAAGATGGTGGCCTTGTTTAACTTGGTAGCCACTGCTACGCCATCAAGATATTCTTCACCATCCTCCCCGTCTTCTTCATCATCTTCCATTGATCGGTGAGATCGCTTTCCTGATCTTGAGTCTCTCGGTTTGGCATGAAGTAAAGCTGGAACAGCATTTTTCAGCTCTGCAATACGGTCATTGATATTATTACGATATCGACGCTCGATTGCATTATGGGCTGTCTTTTTTTGTTGTCGGTTCACAGGAGGCGTAGCATTCGATTGTGGAGAAGAAGTTGCTGCTGGACTCGCCGTGGTCTTTAGTCGATTAATAGGCATCTTTTCTGTTAAAAGAATTCAATGACAACTCGAAATTAGTAACATTATCATAACAGATAAAGAATTTTTTTAAAAAAAAGGATAGTGGTGTCATACCTTGTGTATCCATGAAGCTTGTAGGCATGTTCCAGCCCGTTTGGCCCATGAAATCTGGGGGCGAAGTCATGGAAGCGACAGGTGAAGTCGTAGTAGATTGGGTCTGAGTCGTCTCCTTCGTGTTGGGCTGAACGGCGCTTTCATCCGACTGCTGCTGCTGCTGTTGTTGTTGTTGTTGTTGTTGTTGTTGCTGTTGTTGTTGTTGTTGGGCGTCTCCACTTACGTTTGGCGGTTGCAGAAAAGTAACAGATGGAGATGGAGTAGCGTAGGGTTGAGTTTCTGATTCCAGCTTTATCGTTGCGGGGTCTGTGGGTACATTGTCTGAGGGTGCTTCCCACTGCGATGGCACGACAGGTGTCGGCATTGCATTGTTTATTATGTCGGTAGTAGTTGTCGGCATGTTGGTTGGTTTTGCAGATATCAGCTGGCTCGTGCCTACAAGGTCAGCTAATGCGTCGTAGTTCATGTTTGTCTGTTGTGGGAACAACTGTTCGTCTATGAACAAGGATTGTGGTGACAATGCGATGTTTCCAACGGTGGGTGTGACAGGTTGTCCATTGGTGGAGGGAGGTAACAACAATGGGTTACATTCTACTGGAAGGTATCTATCAAAGTCTTGCCAGGTATTGATGGCATTTCCTTGTTGTAAAGAGGCTTGAGCATGTTGTTGCAATTGAAGGTCGAATTGAGAGAGAGAAAAGTATGGTTCGTCTTCGTTGGCAAGCACCCCGTCAAAAGCAAACATGTTGCTTGGAAGTGGTGCATACGTGTCCATTGTAATATCTTTTTCTTTATCGTATGATAATTTTTTTTCAATGAGAAAGAAAGAAAAAGGAAAGACGTTGGGAAGACTGAGTTCTTTGCTTGTTTGGGGGGAGGGGAGAAAGAGTAGAAAATGGAGTGGTGTTCTCTACCCAAGCTCTGGTTTGTCCGCGGACTGAGAATCAAAACATGGGCTGATTTTTGTCATCATAGCGGCTAAACTTAATGACGAACATGTAAAAAAAAAAAAAAAAAAAAAAAAAAAACTTATATACCTATTCCTACTTCTTCCCTAACAAAACCTCATCATTACTTGAAAATAGTCCTCAACAAATCCTATACCCATAAACTACCTAAGCGAACTTTCTTTTTCGCTTTCCAATCAGTGTATGAAGAAAAAAGATAAGCTCCCTTAAGCTAAGCACATCCTCCTCGGAAATGGAAATGTCTACAAGGTTGCCTTTCGAGAACCAG
This sequence comes from Apophysomyces trapeziformis B9324, assembly GCA_000696975.1. NCBI lineage: Eukaryota > Fungi > Mucoromycota > Mucoromycetes > Mucorales > Mucoraceae > Apophysomyces > Apophysomyces trapeziformis. The sequence goes on from JNDP01001300.1 coordinate 294,219, forward strand.
CACAATGGTGACTACCATAAGAGGGAAGTTAGTAATGTCTATCACCCTTAAGTCGGCCCCCATCCTTGTTCCATTATCTACATTAAAATAAAGAGAAAACATTGACTCATCTAAACCTAAAAGAAAAACAATGATCGTTACCATGACCGTGATGGATCCCATATTATAAACTATCACAACTGAAAAACAATGACTCCAGGCATGATATCGTACACAGTAATGATTTCATATATGAGCAATAGCAGCCGCTTATTTATGCAGTGTATTATTCAAGCAACGTAAACTATGTCTTGCACAATTTGCAGAAGGACTCTTAATTTTTGCTCGATTGTTCTAATGTTTCAGGTAAAATTAAAAAGAAACAAAGAGGGCTTTCATAACGGCTCGATCCTCATGTCTTGCGTTCTCTGTGAAACCTCAAAAATTTTTTTTCCTCGTGTGAGAAACAATTATCGCTGTGATGACCTCTTTGGAGTGGACCCGCTTTTTAGTTTTATTTTACTTGATAACCCACCATGTTGCGTGGACTGGGGAAAGTGACCTTGTTGTTATTACTAGGCACGTCCTCAGTTGTGTTTGGCTATGCAACAGAGTCCGTAGAGATTGTGCAGGATGAATCGCAGCGAAACTACACTTATTGTTCACCATCTTACTTCAATGTAGCAACAGTTTATCGTCATTATGATACTATTCACAATTCATACTCGCTAAATATCTCTGGAACCGCACAGCTCAGTGTACAAGATATTTCAACCAACGCGCAAGGAGCAAGTAAGATAAGCCAAGACGGAAGTGGAATTTTCTCTCTTTGATTCAATTTGATCATAGGTTATTCGACCGTTCGGACAGAAATCTTGTTTGGCTTCTCCAAACTTGTTGACGACACCGAACGATTGTGTATTAACAATACGATTCTAAACGGTCACTGTCCTATCCAAGCGCAGCAGAATATCACTCTACATACGGTATAGTTATACAAGTCTCAGTAAAAAAGAAAAGATCATTCTTCTTAAAGCTTATAAGACAGTGAATGTACCAACGACGTCCATACCCTTAGCCGATGTGATTGCTCAATATTCTATATACGCAAATGGACAGTACTGGACATGCCTGACGATATCCCCGGTTGGATATCAGCATCCCGTTTGGCAAAACATATTTATCTATTTTCCAGTGGCATTCACCATCTTTGCAGCTTTTACCTCTCTCTTGGCTTCCTTTGCCACCGTACCTGAAGCTGAACATGACGTCTTCCTATTCACATCCAACTATGCCAATCTTCCAGCTGTCTTGCGACTGAAGACTCCAGGTTTTTTCGATGTGATTCAGTATGCCCAGTTCATCGTCGCCCTTGGTCAATTAAGCCTTGCATACCCTCAGTTTTACTGGCTCTTCTCTTCCAACTTTGGCTGGTCCTCTCTTTTGTTTCCCAGCCCATGGATGAATCATGTCATGGAACAGATTCCTATACCCAAAGCCATGTTCCCTCGAAACAATCAAACAGCCGTACGTGTGGTGGGCACTGGCATGGCTAACTTCGCAAACGCTGTGGACATCGATATCAATGCCCTCTTCCTGACCTGCCTTATCTACTTCCTCATTATTTGTTTATCCTGTGCCATTTTATGCTTCATCCTTTGGTTAGTTCAACAGATAATGGCCTTTATGTGGCCTTATCGATTCGCAGGCCAGACGAAAAAAATTATTAATTTCTCTTTGGGTAAGGAAGAAGAGAAGACAAACATTTAGTCCATTCTCTGTTCTAAATCCATGACTTTCAGGAATTGGCGTTCGTCTCGTGGCCTTATTCTATTTACCCCTTTGTACTCTAAGCTTCTATGAACTCATGTTACCTGCGCCATGGTACCTCTTATTCCCCGCAGCCCTGATCCTTGTGTTTCCTCTCTTTTTCTTATTCGGTTACACTACCATCCTTCTCCTACGTGTTCGTCCACGGTCAGTTGTCTACTCCGACATTACCACCCTTCTCCGATTCGGATCCTTGTACAACACCTTCTCAGAAGATCAATTCCATTTCTTCGTTGTTGTCGTGGTATATCGGACATTGGTCGGCGCAATGACAGGGCTGTTTCAGCTCAGCGGGATCGCGCAGATCATTGTTCTGATAGTGGTCGAAATATGTTTTTATACATTGCATTGGATCAAATGGCCCTATGCTGACCGAACCATCAATATCTACCACCTGGTCTCTGGAACCCTGCGCCTCCTTGTCATCTTATTGAGCCTAGTTTTTATCGAAGGCTTGGCTGTAAGCGACCAAAACAAGCAGATTATTGCCTATATCCAAATTGTCTTCCATTGTTGCGTCTTCCTCGTCATGCTCTTTCTACCCGTCAAGAATCTAGTAACCATGCTCACAGGAACTGTAGGCGATGAACTCCACGATAAAAGCTTTCCTCCCCCACGCATGGCTCTTTGGAGGCGTCGATGGAGACATACAGAGGAACGTCAAACATCAGAGGATCAAACACAACTGGATCCGCCTCCGCCTCCTCCCCCTGCCCACGATCCAGCTACTGTGTTATCCCCATCCACAGCGGTAGCAGCCATAGATGTAGACCCCTTAATCTTTAACACATATAACAGATTGCGACCCATGTCGGCGCCATACGTTAATGAAGGATCCAGCCGTCGATCAGGAAGTTTTGATCGACTGAACAGAGCTTCCGTGGATCTAGTCGAGATGCATAGAACCCATCCGTACGTTCCCCGATTGAATCCCTCTTATAATGATGATGTCGTCAGATGAAATCCATCGAAACGTAGTGTAAATAAACATTGTCCTCTTTGTAGTTGTTGTTGATTAAGAGCCTTCTTTTTAGTTTCTATTGATAACTGCCTAAACTTATTGAAGCGTGCGGTAAAACTGGGTAACCTTTGGATGCGCCATAACTTTTGTCGGATCAAAGTTTAGAATTTGAAGGGTATCGATACTTCTAGCTCTCGATAAGGCTACATAGGCTTGTCCTTTTTCAAATACACGACCAAGATCCACTCGCACGCTATCCAGCGTTTGCCCTTGACTTTTATGGATAGACATCGCCCAGGCAAGCATCAACGGTATCTGCGTCCGTGAAGCAACTTCTTTTCCACCTGGATATAGTAACATGAAGGGTTAACACTGAATATTTAATGGAGAAAATGAAAGCAAAACTCTACCTGGTAGTTCAACTGTCCATCGGTCTGTCTCGATCACGATCTCACGATCATCTGCAAATCGTACAACAGGATACGGTTTGCTCATGACGGAATCTAGTATGTTATCAAGTTCGTCCATCTTTCGTGTAGGGGCAAGACGAGATCTGACCGCTCTAGCACCAGTAAATCTGCCTTCGCCCACGAAACCAACAACAATCCCGAGGGATCCGTTCACTAGCGTCGCATCCATATTCTTCAGAAGCATGACCTGAGCATTTCGTTTTAATCTGATCGAAGCTGGTGCAATACAGCTATCCACTTTGGACTTGTCTCCCGTGTCAATGGCATTAAATATTCGATCTTCACCCTCTAATGCTTCCAATCGCATGTTATTGGCGTTTTCAACTTGGCTACGGAGCGGAAATCTATGGATCACAAGTTGAGCATGCCTGCTTTTTTCTCTTGAAGCTCTTAACGCACAGTTCTGTCGGTCGGATGGACGACTTTCCTTTAGGTTCTCGAGATAGGGATTTGAATATTTCAATTGCTTTCTGAGAAAGCATACCCAAACGCATCTCGTTAAGGATATCGACAAACTCTGCAACAGAAATGACGGAAAGGTTTGTCCAACTTGGCTTTGCATGTTTCGTTCCACCTACCTTGATCTTTCTGACGGAAAACACGCTTTAACATCACAGTCCTTTGCACTACTTGAGACCACGACCGTGCTTCAAATGCGAATTTAGTGGGGCCATGCTGGTTCACTGGAGGAAGTTGGAAAAAATCGCCGGTCAATACTAACTGGATGCCTCCAAACGGGGCGGGATTGTTGCGAACGGTGCGTGCCAGGTGCTCGATCTTGTCAAATAGGTCACCGTCCACCATTGAGACTAAAGCAAAGCTATTTATCAACCTCGAAAGGTGTTCCTAGTTTGAGGCTTACTTTCGTCAATAATAAGTACGTTTGTCCGTCGCCAGCGATTGCAAAGCTTGCTATGACCCATTACTTTTTCGATTAATCGCTCGATACTTTCTGTGCCAAGACCAATCCCAGTAAAGCTTTGGAAGGATCTGTTAGCTTTCCAAAGATGATCACTTTCTTTTGCTGTACCTATGCAAGGTTGATCCACTAATATTACAAGCAGCAATGCCAGTGGAAGCAGTTACTGCCACTCCATCACCATATATCTCCTTCAACTTGTCAATCAATGCTCGAAGAAGCACTGATTTTCCCGTTCCTTCGTTCATCATTCTTGTCAGCCACATCTCACTCGAGTTGAGATAAAGGCAAATCTTACCTGCAGATCCTGTAAAGAACATATTTTGCTTTTCGTTTACTACCATATCCAATACTCTTTGTTGCTCTGCCGAAAGTTCCGGACGGTATTCGCGATCTTCCTTGGAAGCAAAGCTTGGAACTTTGGCCAATTTGTTATACTTTTTAGTAGCACTCTTTCCAGATAATCCATTAAAAGGCATAGTGTCGTTACTCTTATACTGATGCGCCTTTGTGGAGGAGCTAAACGAGGATGCTGAATACGCACCCCACTTTTTCGGGCTTTGGTTAGAAAAGGTGGACGGATAAACACGAGTGGGATAACTGATGGTTTGAGAGTTTGAATAAGGATTCCAGCTGTTAGGAGTGTGGTAAGAGTTTGTGGATGGGTTGATGCTATTTGAGTTGCTATAGGATGAGGATGACAGTGTGTTTGACGATGATAACGTAGACGGTAATATGCGTTGGCGTTTCTCAACCATGCCATCAGAAGATGACCTTAGCTTGTTATTGGTGACTCCGGTTGTTGTATCTCGAACACGTTTTTGTGTATGGAATCGCATTGACTCAGGTTCTGGTTCTCGTACTTCTTGACTTGAGAAACGAGGTCCAGTCACTTTAAGAGGATCGAAGGTCTTGAAATTGTATCGTGATGTGTTGGTCATTTCGATAGCGCTTGTGCCAAACGACGTAAATGGGTTATTTGCATTTTGTCCTCTATCCTGCGAACTGTCTTGCGAACTGATAACGGTAGTAAAGGTTGATGTCTTCGTCATTGCAGATAATCCATTGATCTTCTTTTCACCAACAAAGATAAGATCGTCGTTGTCATCCGTCAGATCCATGGTGACTGGGCGATGAGTCTTTCTGTTTTCGTCAGAAATAATAATAAGGTTATCGTTATTGTTTTTATTGTCTCCATTATGGGTCGAAGCATGCGGTAATGGCGTACTCTCTGTCGAACTGTCTAATTTAGTATTCACAGGTTTGAAAAAGTGCAAAAGCGTTTTCTTCTTCGGTTTTTCGTTCGCATGCGAGGTATTTCTACGGAGCATGCTGTAAAAGTGACAAACAAAAAGGTACACGACGCGAAAAATTGGAGACCGAAAACGCTTTAATGCGTCGCGTTTTGCAGCCACCGCGTCTGGCCAAACGTTTCTGCAGGGCCAATAAACCAAAACCTGTCCATGTTCTTCCAGGGTAACTTGTCGCAAAAGCCTACAATTTTAACAGACGGAAACTATTAAATTAAGTTTGTTGGTTAGGCAAGCCTCTGCTCAATACTTTTAATAGATGAGTAGTGCAAAAATTGGTTAGGATGTTATCCTAGAAGGGCATCAAGCAATCCTTCGTCAGTGGTATTAGTTACTAGGCGGGGTTCATCAGGACGTGAATATCGGGAAGATAATTGAATTGAATGGGAAGAAGAATCAAATAGAGTGGATGCATCGGACGCTTTTGTTGCTGCCGATGCCGGCGTGCGACGACGCTCGTTTCCGCGGCGTAAGTCATTTAGAGTGATCGATTCGACTTGTGCATCGTCCTCATCCTCATCCTCATTATCTTCATCCTCATCCTCATTATCTTCATCCTCATCCTCATCTTCCGATTCTTCTTCGGAATCGGAGACGGCAACAATCAATGCTTTTCCGGCACGTTGCTGCCACAGAGCGTCAGCAAGATTATCGTCAATCGGCTGCGTTTGATCCTCTGTAGGTACTCGATGATTGTTCTTTTTGGCAACATCGCAAATAATGTCATAGACCACCCACGGAAAGCTGAGAAATTGGCCTTCAACAGATAAATCACGTCGTCGTTCTTCCGCGTGATAAGTGACATAGTACCAAGCCGCTGCTTTCGCCTCTAGTTCCACTCGTGTTTCGCTACTAATTTCTCGTTTTTCCCCTTCACTAAGGAATTCTCGCTCAAACTGGCGCCGCCAAAACTTCATCAAATTATTGACAGCAGCCATTGTCTGTTTTTGCACTTCATGCGTACTCTTACGATTCCCTTTCTTCAACCACTTAATAATGAAGCCTGACACAATCTCCGCTTCTGTCTGTACACCATACTGGTTCATCAATGACATCAGGTCGCGGTTGTATCTAGCTCTATTGTCCCTTGCGTCTACAATGTATCGTTCCATGTTAGGTAGACGGAGTCTAACATCGTATATCGCGTCATCCTGAAGTTGATCTCTGTAGTCCTTATATTCGTCCTTGTGAACAGCACGGTAAATCCGGCCGAGCACTTTATTCGATACGTACATCTCCTTGTCCTTCTTTTGCATGAAGTCAGGAAATACCCTGACTCTAAGATCTTCATCCAATACAGCTCTCTTTCCAGACTTTGGAAAATCTACATGCCATTTTCAGCAATTCAACGTTATTCCATCTTTCGGACGTACCAACAGCAAGCGAATGCAACTGTGCAAGACGTAGACATGCGCCATCAAACGCTCCCTTGGCTGACCTGTCTGCTGTCGCCAAATGAGCATTTGCGATCTGCCCAAGATTGTCGTTGTTGATGTAATTAACAAAGAATTTAAGAATATGTCCAATTTGAACGTCGTCAACTTGCTGAGGTTCCTCTGCTTTATAATCCATTGGTGGATAGTTTTTAATTTTTGGCATCAAATTTTTGTCCCAAAAGATGCTACAAAGATACATCATTGTAAGCCGATGCGTGTGTTTCCTGGTTCACCACTCACGTGTAATCGTCTCCATCGAGATCACCTCCGGAACACATACTAGGAACATCACGGTATCCCTCTGCGGAGAAAACAAGGACATCGGACAAATGGCGTAGTTTGGGACAATCAACAGCCTTTACCACTCTCACATCACCAGGATGGAAACATGGATTTCGAAAAATAACGCATTCCCCTTCTATAACGGTCGTCTTTGCGGCTGTTTCCGAAGCCTGAGATATCTGGCAAAACACTTCACCTTCTTTCAGTGACCTTGTTTCGTCCATAACACCGAGTAAAAATGCGCCTTTCGGTACGTTGATCTTGGCTTTTTTCTTTAGGTCTTTCAGCACGCTCACGCGGAACACATTCAGAAGGTTCAGTATATGTGGATCTTTTTTCTCCAAGAATCCTGCACCGATAATGCGCGCCATCATCCTCGTTGTCCCAAATTCATCCAAGTTGGAAAGTAATACTCTGACCGCTTCATTCGGATTTTCCAGCATCCTGTTTAGACCAGATATCATATCTTCCATTAATTTCATGAATATCTCGTCCTTTACACCAAGAGCAGAAAGTAAAGTTATAGCTTGTCGATTTAGATAAGCTGGGATAAGCGTAGAATAACGAATAACCTCCAGCATGTGATGATTTGACCTGAATTTGATCTGGCTAGGTCGAAGCTGGACTTTTCGGCCGTTAAGGTCGTTAGCGACAGCCAAGACACCTTTGGCTCCACCAAGACGGAATTGAAATGCACTCGGCACAGTTTTAAATTCCTTTTTCAGGGCACCTGCGGGAGCCAATTCGAGTGATATCTTGCCAACGCCATCAGAAAATGTGAATCCATTTTTTTCGACTTCTGTAATTTCCTCTATCTCATTTTCTTGGAGACGGGTAATAGGACGTGTGGACGAAAAACACTGTTTTCTGTCAGTAATATTCTCGAGCTGATTAATGTATCACCTGCCCCATTCGCACCGCATGTTTCGCAATGATTTTGACGTGAGAAAATGTGCCCATCCACTGTCGAATTCTGTT